>CM053788.1:411336648-411534148 GCA_028749045.1 Cupressus sempervirens | reverse complement strand
TGCTCTCCCAACGCTATGTCTAAGCTTCTATGAATGCCTGAATATATCATGCCCATATTTTCCTACCCAAAAATAAGAAATAAATTTCTTTAAAGGAAGACATGATTAAGATAACTATTTTCAACTACAAATTTCAGATCCACACTATAAGAAAATTGAAACTTTGATTAACTAATTGATTTGAACTCAAAAAAGCATTAGATTTCCATTTAATAGTCTTTCAAATATGCATCTTAATAAGACATAGAACTATTTCTTTTATTTTCTTGGTTTTCTTGTATTCAAATAGGAAACCTTTCATACATCACAAATGTAAGATCACAAACTTCTCTTTTGCATTGAATCATATACACAATCTTAAATCAAGTAGCAAGGCTTAGCTTTTATAAGTTTCATTTTCATTTCTTTGCAAGATACAACAATAATTATCAAAACCATTCACACCAGTGCCCTTTTCCACCCTACCATAATGGCATCATGAGGCTGCTTGTTCCCTAGCCATACCCCCGGGCAAGAGAACTCATTTCAACCAAGAGATCATGGATGCAAGCCTAAGAGTTCTCTCTAAACACTATGTAATAAATTTTCTAACAATATTTCATCTCAATAAGTAAGAACTACTCTAAATGTATATAAGTTACTTATCTTTCAAGAGCTCTCCCTTTAGATGGATCTTCATCTTCAACCAAGAATCATTCCTCCTCTTCCTCCATCTTCTTCTTCCTCTCCATATTTCTGTCATTCTTCCCTCCTCTTCTGCATATCTCCTCCCCTTTTCATCTCCAACCATGGTGAAAAAGTCCCTCCTCCAAAGTCTTCCTCCCTCTTTAATGAAGGCACATGGCTCTCTTATCAATGTGTCATAACCCATTGTTTCCCACTATTCATTTTCGTCACATTTGAAGTGGGGCTCTTTTGAGGTGTCATAATGTAAATTTTAACCATGATTTGACCCTCAACTAACCCCCAACCTTAGGTAGTATAAGTGGGTTAGGTTATTTTAACCCAGAATGCACTCTAGGATCCATTTTAACCCCTCTAAAGTCCAACTTTAGTTCATATCCGATTTTACAAAAAGTTTGCATTGAGGTCGCCTTTGATTGTTGTACAAGAGTTGGCATAGTTTTCTCAAAGGTCTTCATAATCATTAGATTAGGCCTTCATAATCATCTGCTATACAAATTCAAATTTAACATCAGTAACTCAAACATATAAATATAAGACTGTAAACATTAATACATATCCTTGAATTAACCATAGATCAACCCATTAGATCAATATCATATTCCAACATCATTTCTTCAGAATCATTTGCATATGAAATTCATTTACAAATAAGTATCATTCTTTTTACTTTAATTTCTCTAATTACAAACTTTTCAAGAATAATAACCACATTAATAATTCATAGCATATGTATCAAAACACCTTACACCTTACACATACATTAATCAAATTTATCAAGCATAAGTACTTACTCTCACTAATTATAGGATTCAAATCATAATATCTCTTATAATAACATAACAAGTATCACTAGTATTCATTGTGTTATCTATATTCTATTCATTTCTATACTTCTTTATTTTGAATTAAAATGATACATAATTTACTTCAAAACAATAATCACATAACGCAAACTTGATTTCCATTTTCATAGTCACCTTATGTAGAATGTATTTACCACAACACAATATCTATTTAATTCAATTGGCCATAATTTCAATTACTAAAACTATCTAATTATCATGATGAGATAAGATGAATAATATAAATTATTTATCCATAAGGTAACTCACATTAGCTAATCAAGATGTTAACATAAATTACAAAATTCATCATAGTGTGAATTAGTTCTAATGCTATCAGTCTCATAAACTATCTAAACTATCGTATCATATGTAAAGAGGTCCGACCATTTCTATTTATAATTATTGTCAATTGTATGAACAAAATCCACAGTTGATCATAAGTTGAGTCTAACTTTTCACATTAATTAAATAAGTAGAATTCTTCTATACAAAGTATCACATACACATTTGCACCTAATATTTAGATGGTTACGAATGATAAGTCAATCTTTTTTTTAAACAATACTAATCATAGCAAGTCACATAAGGATTCTCCCTAATCATATTATTGCATAAGTCTTATAATGTTCTTCTAATGAGAAAATTAATATTTACTACTAATCAAATTATATTGTAGACAAATTAACAATCATACTAGTCCTTACTTGGATGGGACCTTACATTCCCCTCCACTAGTCTTTGACTTCCTCCTGGAAGTCACCAGTGTTTGTTTGTTTGGTTTTATTTTTTTTGTTTTTTTGTTCTATCTATCAATTCCTACTCATGTAAGTGATCTTTCCAACATTTAGCAATTTATAATTGTATGAGCATACATAAAACATGATATATTAAACAAAATTGAAACACTCAACTAGGGAAAGAAGGCTCAAACGAGTTACACTCAAGCACCAACAAGGCATACAACGTATCATAACAATACATAAACTCCCTTCCAAGGTTTAACACAATGATTCACCATTGGAATCATGAAACAATGAGTGAAGGTGGGCTCTCCAAGGAGGAGAATCTCTCAACTTCAATGTTGAGCCCAACTAAGCCCTTCACCCAAGGCATCTCTTCCCTCCCAAGGGTGAGTGAAGCCTTCACACCCATTGACATCCTATATACTCATACACAAGCCACATCACTGGGATAAACACATCACAAGGTTCATGAATGGTCAAGAGGCAAAATGTTAATCTTATCTGGGTTTGAAGTGCACTATACCATATAACTATCTGAACCCACATCCATAGTCCAAAATCAATAATCTGTGATCCAAGCCTCACTTGGTGGCTCGATGGTAAATAGACCCTTCACACAAGAGGTCATCCATACGAAACCACATGTCATATCCCTTGTTTATGTAAGGTGGTTAGCCCCCAAGGAATACACACCACACACATAGGAAGGTAGTGGATAATAGCTTCATAACAGCCTCACATACCCCCATCCTCGAGGGTTCCCTGCGTCTGCTTCCTCATATACACTCATCAAGTTCATCTCCATCATCCTTGATGAGGAATCACATTACAACACAAGACCAACATCCACAAACACCAAGGAAACTATTCTAGCCACAAAAAAAAATTCCAATGAAAGAAGTTAAATCATATATTTCAACAACAATAAAACAAGAAAATTTCAATGTATTGCAACAATAAGCTAAGTAAAAAAAAAAAAAAAAAAAAATGAAGATTAAGGTTGTGGCTAGACTATCAAAGACAAAGTAAATAAACTTGTTGGTCTACACAATAAAATAAATCATAAAGTGCACATTACATCACTATGTGACTATATCTAGCCACCTCACGAGGAAGGAGGGAACAACGTCTGGCTAGCGTAGTAGCCCTTCATGTGGGCAATCTAGGTGCACTAACCACATGGCATGGGGTGTTCACCTCGGCAACACCTCGCATCAAGTGGTACAGACTAAGCATGTCGACTCACCCGGCATGACCATATACCAGGTGGAGAACACCCACTCTAGTCGTATGTCGCATGGCAGTGTTCCTCACGGAGAAAGCACGTGTAGGACACACTCCGCATAGCAATCTCATGTAAGCATCACCATAGCCAGAGGTATACATGGCTAGGGTCCACCCATATGCACTTCCGCGTACACATGACCGAGCATCCATGGGTACCCCTCCACAAGAATGCAAGCATCTCCTATATGCTCTGCATCGAGTGGGAACTGAAACATACAAAAACAATAGCGCCTTCACGTAACTATATACGTGGCATCGTGTTCTCGAGCTCGGCTTGCTACCATCAGCAACACGGCATCATTACCCATTGCATCATGTCAAAACATGTGCGGAAATGGTATCTATCACAACATGGGAAAATCCTCCTTCCACATGTTGGATCTCATAGGAGAATATACACAAATATGTCTAAGGAGTCTTATTCTAAGTACTGGTATTTTTTTTTCAACTATGGGAATAGGTAACAACATTATCCTTTGTAAACATCCTTAAAGGTGGTATTTAGTAGGGTTACAACCAAGAAATAACTCATACAAGGTATGACTTCCACATACTTATGTACAAACATAATTTCCAAGAACATTTGTTTTTAATTTACATGGGCACACATGACAATTGTTGGTTTTATACAACACTTCAATACAAATGGAAACGCTGGTTTAATCACATGGATGAGGAAACACAAGATGTCATGAGTCATGGCTTCACATAGGTTACTAACATATATAAAGGAAGGTATGATATATTATATTGCTTCATGAACCCATACGCTTGCATCTACATAACCACATGTAATATTAGCATTAACCACAATGCTCATCTAATCTTCCCTAGATGAGGACATCAAACAATATTTATAGCCACATAAGATATTCCCACAACATAAAAAAATTAAAAATTAAAAAAAAATCTTATCAACACAAGAACATATTAGCCCATGTACATCATTACACGATTTCATTTTTCATTGGATCTCTACTCTACTCATTATTCCATCCACTAGTTTATTATTGAACAAAATAGCTCACATTGTCATTACCATAACATACAAGCTATCCACATACATATAAATTTTCTTCTCTTACAATACATACCTTAAATTAAGCAAGGAGCATCTATTGGGAACATGCATAATCAACATTTTCAATCACTAATATAAGATGGTACACATGAACATTCAATTTTTGAATACACACTTAAACAGGGAAAAATAGAGAAAATTAACCAAATAACATGGTATATCACTAATTTTAGATTTGAGAGTGAAAACGATATATAACTTATATTCCAATTCCTCTATAGGTATTGATTATCCTCATACTAAGGCCTTACTAAAGGTTTTAAGTACATTTAGCAATCTAATTCCTATAAGAAGTTTCTTATTACATCCTTCAAAATTTAAAAACTATGAATGACTTATTTAACAAAACATAATCATAAATAAAATGCCTCATGTAAAGTCTCATATTTAATAGATTGCGACTCAAATTTTAAAAAAAACCCTCTTGCTTAAATTGTAACACAAAATCAGTGACTCTCTTACCTACTTCAAAACTAGCACAAGGTTAAAAGTAATCTCTTCACAAGTCAACATCATAAATCTTCTAAATGTACTAATCCTAATTCAATTATACTCCTTGAGATTATGTTTCTTTGTAAAAACATAAAAATTTGATTTGTCTCTCATAGTTTAGACTTTTAGCATTTGAACTAGAGTTCTCATGATATCTACTAATTTTGATAATCTCGTAGGTTAAAATGTGAAATCTTATATTTAGTAGTTGCTTGAATATAACAGTGTTATTTTTAAACTACCCTTTTGTTGTATAAGATTATTCTTAAAACATTAATCCCAAGATTTTATTTCAAAGAAAACAATTTAATAAAATTCACGCTTGACTAATTATACAACATTCAATATCTTAAAATTCGAACAAACTTGAACATCCAGTGTCTTCTCTTCCAACTATTACTTAATATAGGATTTTATTTATTTTTATCTAATTACCAATTTTATTTATTTATTTAATTATTTATTATTGAGTTTAATTTCACTTTTGAAAGTAAATGATAAACCAAAAGATAAAATGTCCTAAGCAAAATATTTGCATTCGACATAATATGACCTGTATTTCTTTAAAACCAATATGAGATGCCATTAGTTATAAACTTATTGCCCCCTTTTTCTTTAGAAAAAATGCTAAAATTCTAAATCTTTCATTGTTCCCTCTTTAATATAAGGATGACATAGGTTGATTACTAATAGTACAATCCCTTCAACCATTAATTCAAATGTTCTATGCATTATCCATACAAAGTCATTTAAACCCATAAGAATCAAGTGACAAAATGATAACTATTATTATTTAACCAGGTAATAAAATGAATGCTCAAGACAATTAAATTACCAATACATATGTATGTATAAAAAATATAACTTACAACTAGGTTGCCATTTATGCTACTTCTTTGCAAGGTCACTTTATATTATTTCCTTATTGGTAGCTCCCCTTCACTTTGTTTTACAACATACCAATAAATTTTCATTTATTGATTTTAGACTAACTTTATTAAAGTGAAATCATATATATATATAAATAATTTTTTTGTAATCTCCAATGTTATTTTCATTTTAATGACTTAATATCTAAATGGATTAATTAATTCCATTACATTATTGTATATAAACTATTAATTATTTCCTTAACATCATAATGAATATTTTAAAACAACATTATTAATTCTATTAATTAAATGGACACAAATATTTAATCTAAAAATCCTCCTTGTTAAGCTCACTCTTAAATTTAAGAAATACTAAAGATAGTAATGAAATATTCTAATTAATTACTCTTTTTAATTTATTAATTACTATTATAATAATACTAAATTTAAAATCCAATTTCTAAAATGTTGTTTAGAAACAAAACTTGCATTTATTAAATTTAAAGCACTTTATAAATTCTACTATTTACTAAAAGAGAAAAATCATGTTTCCCTCATAATAAATCAAAAAAAATCACTTTACACCACTTAAATATTGAACTTAGAAGGAAATCTTTTTAGATTAAAAGCTCACTATTTTACTAACTTGAAATTAGAAAGAAATCTTTATTAAAAGCCCACTTCAACATTTAAAATGAAAACACTTTCTTTTTTTTAATTTTAAATCTGAAGTTTAAATTCACTTTCCAATATTGAAATTAGAAAGAAATCTTTATTAAAAGCCCACTTCAACATTTAAAATGAAAACACTTTCTTTTTTTTTTAATTTTAAATCTGAAGTTTAAATTCACTTTCCAATATTGAAATTAAAAGTCAACAAGGAAATAAATAAAATAATCACAACCTAATTAGGGCTCTCCAAAATTTTTTATAGAAAGAAACCTAAATCTACTCTTTCATTATTTTCATTTCAATCTTGTTTCTTTTATTTTCTCTTCTTCTCCTTTCATATTCTAACCCGAATGCATGTTGTTCTTATTCATTATTGTTTCTTGCTCTTGTTTATTTGTGTTGCAGGTTTGGATTCAAGAGCTCAATGAAAGAGATTTAGCATTCTTTTCATCTCTATTTTTCAAA
Organism: Cupressus sempervirens; assembly: GCA_028749045.1. Taxonomy (NCBI): domain Eukaryota; kingdom Viridiplantae; phylum Streptophyta; class Pinopsida; order Cupressales; family Cupressaceae; genus Cupressus; species Cupressus sempervirens. Next base: position 411,527,004 of record CM053788.1, on the reverse strand, counting down.
ATTTTGTTATTCTAGATTTTGCTGCAGGTTGAAAATGAAGCTTTGATGAAGGATTCATGGTGTGTGTATATGCTTGATGCCTATTTACTAATGTTGGCTGTGTTTATATGCATAAAGCATATACATCCATCAGGGTTGCAGATCTGAGCAGAGAGCCATGCTTATCCATTTTGTGGCATTATAATACCCATATTTTCATTTTGCAAGTTTGCAAATTTTTTTTGTATGCCCTCTACTAAGAACGTTTATTACTGAACTTTATTCATATTAATCATTCTCTATTTTCTCTAATTTAGACATATGATTATATGAAGAATCAATCTTTGTTTTCCTTTTTTTTTTTTTTTTTTTTTTAAATAACAATACCAATGATATTTACAATCAAAGTATACTAATACACTAATAATTTTATTATATGTGTTGAGATATTTTAAGAATAACTCGAATTTTCAATACTCTTTTATATCATTTACTTACATACTTTTTTTAAAATTTTATTACTACTATGTTGATAATTAATTAATTATTTTTTTGACATTATGTTTTAGTTCTATACTATAGTATTTGAAGATATTGAATCTACTACTAAAATCATATATAAAAATGACCAAAATGTATAGATGTTACCAAATAATAACTTAATCCACAAAATCCTTAAATGCTAACCCTATTCCTACCTCCTCTCTCACTAGCTTTACAATAGATAACTATATTAATACTGCCATTCAATACCACCTACCAACCTGAATACTAGTGTCCTTTGGAGGGGCTTTGGGAGGTGCCACATATGGGGACATTGGAGTCACAAGAATCCTATGACAAGTCGTCCATCTAAATTTATGTGAAGGCTAGGTGACTTGTCTCTTCCCTAGCTCGAATCACAACCACATTACTTGTTCTACACCCCTCCTAAAATCTATTGTCTCAAAGACTGAGTGCCTAAGTGGCACGCGAGTAGAAGATGGGATGGGATGTCCCATCCTTGGCAGCCTTTTTGAGTGCCTAGATTAAGGCGCGGAAGGAAGGAAGGTTATTTTTTAAAAAAAAGTTATCCTTCTTGTATTAGCATACACTCCTTTCAAGGCAATGACCCAGCTGTGTCTCGGCCTGACTTTGAAAATTAGAGTCTTTGTTCATCTTACTTGAAGATATCAGCCATGTGCAACCCTACACTTTGCGTGGATGAGTGGAGGCATTCAATGAAGACAATGATGATATGTGTTAGGATTTAACTCTCTCATTACCACGTCTGGCAACAGTTCGTCCATTATGGATTATTGTTCTGCACATGTAGGAAATGACGTTTTCATTCTTTTCTCAAGAAAGATGAAACATGATTACGGAAGTATACTGTTCGATCTTATCATGAATTGAATGGAAATATTTGAAATAATAGTATAAGTCTTGCATGGGCATCGATGCCCATATTAGCCATTAGTTTAATAATTTCACCAATTGATGGTGACATACCATTTATTGTGCATCTAGCTTCTTGTTTATTTTACTATTTGTTTTTGAACCACATAATAATATATGTTATATTTATAGGCTCTTATTATCAATGGACTTAATGGGTCAAGATGCTTGGAATATGCTTTTTATTATTTTATTACTCTGTAATTGGGAGTGGGATATTTTCCACTTCCCATACAAATTCCAGAGAGCTAATACTCTCTCTTCCAGCCTTCAGTTTTCATCTTGCCATTGTGTTTCTTTTTAGATTATTTTTTTTTTTAAAAAAAATTTCTAGTATTTGTTTGATTTATTTTCTCCATCAACTATGATGTTGTGAATGGTATTAATAAGAGGGTATTTTAATGTTTCAAAGAAATATCTAAATCAATGAATCCATTAGGAATCTCTTAACCTATAAAATGCAATTAAAACATGATCAAACATGAACCTAATAAACTGGTTTTTTTTTTTTCTATTTCTCTTTTTCTTTTTTTTCTATTATAATGAAATTTTAATAGACTTTTCTTATTGCACTAAGTCATGAAGAAATTTTCTTATATTTTCCCATGTTTATAATGGTCCCAAACAATGTCCCAATGTTGCAACCTGGCTCTGATACCAAATGTCATGCCCATATTTTCCTACCCAAAAATAAGAAATAAATTTCTTTAAAGGAAGACATGATTAAGATAACTATTTTAAACTACAAATTTCAGATCCACACTATAAGGAAATTGAAACTTTGATTAACTAATTGATTTGAACTCAAAAGAGCATTAGATTTCCATTTAACAGTCTTTCAAATATGCATCTTAATAAGACATAGAACTATTTCTTTTATTTTCTTGGTTTTCTTGTAATCAAATAGGAAACCTTTCATACATCAAAAATGTAAGATCACAAACTTCTCTTTTGCATTGAATCATATACACAATCTTAAATCAAGTAGCAAGGCTTAGCTTTTATAAGTTTCATTTTCATTTCTTTGCAAGATACAACAATAATTATCAAAACCATTCACACCAGTGCCCTTTTCCACCCTACCATAATGGCATCATGAGGTTGCTTGTGCCCTAGCCATACCCTTAGGCAAGAGAACTCATTTCAACCAAGAGATCATGGATGCAAGCCTAAGAGTTCTCTCTAAACACTATGTAATAAATTTTCTAACAATATTTCATCTCAATAAGTAAGAACTACTCTAAATGTATATAAGTTACTTATCTTTCAAGAGCTCTCCCTTTAGATGGATCTTCATCTTCAACCAAGAATCATTCCTCCTCTTCCTCCATCTTCTTCTTCCTCTTCATATTTCTGTCATTCTTCCCTCCTCTTGTGCATATCTCCTCCCCTTTTCATCTCCAACCATGGTGAAAAAGTCCATCCTCCAAAGTCTTCCTCCCTCTTTAATGAAGGCACATGGCTCTCTTATCAATGTGTCATAACCCATTGTTTCCCACTATTCATTTTCGTCACATTTGAAGTGGGGCTCTTTTGAGGTGTCATAATGTAAATTTTAACCATGATTTGACCCTCAACTAACCCCCAACCTTAGGTAGTATAAGTGGGTTAGGTTATTTTAACCCAGAATGCACTCTAGGATCCATTTTAACCCCTCTAAAGTCCAACTTTAGTTCATATCCGATTTTACAAAAAGTTTGCATTGAGGTCGACTTTGATTGTTGTACAAGAGTTGGCATAGTTTTCTCAAAGGTCTTCATAATCATTCGATCAGGCCTTCATAATAATCCGCTGTACAAATTCAAATTTAACATCAGTAACTCAAACATATAAATATAAGACTGTAAACATTAATACATATCCTTGAATTAACCATAGATCAACCCATTAGATCAATATCATATTCCAACATCATTTCTTCAGAATCATTTGCATATGAAATTCATTTACAAATAAGTATCATTCTTTTTACTTTAATTTCTCTAATTACAAACTTTTCAAGAATAATAACCACATTAATAATTCATAGCATATGTATCAAAACACCTTACACCTTACACATACATTAATCAAATTTATCAAGCATAAGTACTTACTCTCACTAATTATAGGATTCAAATCATAATATCTCTTATAATAACATAACAAGTATCACTAGTATTCATTGTGTTATCTATATTCTATTCATTTCTATACTTCTTTATTTTGAATTAAAATGATACATAATTTACTTCAAAACAATAATCACATAACGCAAACTTGATTTCCATTTTCATAGTCACCTTATGTAGAATGTATTTACCACAACACAATATCTATTTAATTCAATTGGCCATAATTTCAATTACTAAAACTATATAATTATCATGATGAGATAAGATGAATAATATAAATTATTTATCCATAAGGTAACTCACATTAGCTAATCAAGATGTTAACATAAATTACACAATTCATCATAGTGTGAATTAGTTCTAATGCTACCAGTCTCATAAACTATCTAAACTATCATATCATATGTAAAGAGGTCCGACCATTTCTATTTATAATTATTGTCAATTGTATGAACAAAATCCACAGTTGATCATAAGTTGAGTCTAACTTTTCACATTAATTAAATAAGTAGAATTCTTCTATACAAAGTATCACATACACATTTGCACCTAATATTTAGATGGTTACGAATGATAAGTCAATCTCTTTTTTAAACAATACTAATCATAGCAAATCACATAAGGATTCTCCCTAATCATATTATTGCATAAGTCTTATAATGTTCTTCTAATGAGAAAATTAATATTTACTACTAATCAAATTATATTGTAGACAAATTAACAATCATACTAGTCCTTACTTGGATGGGACCTTACATAATATAAAGAGCTTTCAAGAAACATCTAGAATGTTTCTAGAAACAGCTGGAAGGTGTCACCAACTAAGCATGGGTCTTTTCCAACCTTCAAGATAAGCCATATGGTTGTAGACACCATGTGCCTAATTGATGCACTAACCCCCGTGTCGTTGACACTTGAGAAATAGAGAAGTGCGCTAACTCCCATGCAAGCTTATAACTCCAATTCACTTTTTATATAATTTCTATTTAAATATTTATAACTTTCATTTTAACTTTTATAACTTTTATTATTATTATTTATTTATTACTTTATTATTATTATTAATTTTAATTTCTAATTTTCTTTTATTTAATTCATTTTTCTTCAATAATTCACATTTAATTAATTACAATCAAAATATCAAATAACATGATATCTTATATTAATTTTCTCAAATAATTAACTTATTAATTAAATCTATTTATTAAGACTTAATTAATAGAAAATTCACCATAGACTTCCAAGATAAAATATGAAAACCCATCATAGAGAAAATCACTCAAAATTAGTCTAAAGGGTTAAAAATCATGAATTATGTCATCCGACACATTCGGCAGGTACAATATCCAGATACTTGTCCTACCTCACTAGGACAATTGGCTTAAAGGTTTGGGATTTGGACTTGAGAATTTATCTCCCTTCTCTTATCATTGAGATAGTATAATAGGGTACGCTCATCTTGGCAATTCAGGGAAGTCGATACTTGGTACCTACAACCTACAAAAAAACCATGCATGTACATACAATATATATAATGCTAAGCTAAATAGAAAATGGCAGGCAGTGGTGCATCGTGTAGATCCCGACTAAGCAGGTGACTATGAATCCCTTCCTTAACCACATCAGAAATGCCATACAATAAGAAAAAACGCACACCATACACATGCAAGTATGGGGTAAGTATCCATAATAAAACACATAAGATAATAAACCATCCATCTAATCATCAATAATAACTGAAAATAGTATAATGATCATTATGTATGCATGAAATGTAAAGTCTAAATGATCTCATCATATAACCACTGAATCCATAACATAATGTTTGATAGTGTGAAAACAATATAACTAATCCATCAACATAAGACTAGTCTATCATAGTCTGATAATAATAACAATGTCCAAAAAAGATGTGGACGAGGGTAGGCACTACAAACTCCACCTTCTGTGTGGGCCCCCATGGAAGAATGAAGGAAAGACAAACTCGGATCAAAGTGTAGAAACTCAACAAAGGCATGTATTCATTCAATATTCAGTATTACAATGACTTGGAAAATAATAAGATGTCTATCAACTCTGTCTGTCTATTTACTACTTAACCTCATAGATACAGACGAGGTCTTGTTTATAGGGAAGAACAAAAAACTCCTAAAACTATGACTTCCTCATGAAAGAAAGTTAGTTACAACTTTAAGACTGCAAACATGCAATTGGAAAGACATTAATTCTCCCTTAAATTCCCCACAAATATAGAGATCATAGCAAATGCTAGATTTTGTCATTTATCTATCTTTGAATAGCTTTCCAGGAATCCATTTATCATGCTTTGCATGTTTAACTGATTGCTTTAATGCTTGTTTCCTTGCTCGACCACTTTATCAGGTCTCGCTTGCTTATTCATTAAAACAGGTCCCCTCTAACTTTGCTGCCAAGTCTTCTAGCTACAACGGTGTCATAACACTTCACCTTAATTTCATCAATGCCTTAGCGCTATTCCTTCATAGTTTGTTTAACTCCCGCTCAGCTTGTATCCTGCGATCAACATTTAATACACACAAGACTTCCTGCAAACATTTATTTTCATTTATTAGTTTATAAAGAAAAGGCATTAATTATTCAACTAACAATTTTTGGAATCTCTTCAGCTGTAGGAAGATCTACCCATATCAAACATTCGTGAAGAAAGATTTTTACCACAAAATGAACCCCTTTTTAAATATAATTCTGATTATCATTTTATGTCCTATGTCCATACTTTATACATCAAAATTTCAAAACATTTATACTAAAGGATGATAAAGTTTAGTATGTTATAGACAAATATTCACAAAAAGGGCTAATAAAACTTCAATTTCTTCATGTCATCATTTTTCCCCCCAACTGTCCTCAGGCTGGTCCCTTTAGTATCTATAGGTTTCTGGTCCTCAACCGCAGTCTGATATCATTGGTGATTTTCTCCCTTGATTCATGAGCTCTGTAATTGAAATATCCATGATTTTGTTTCAATCTTTCCCATTTCTATTCTTCAGCAATCATGTTATGTTCAGCAAACAAATCATATTTTCCAAGCATAGGATGCAAAATTATTGGTGGTTGGAAATGAAGAGGTGCCCAATAATTTTTCTAATTTCTTTCCAACGTCAGATACCTGGGCATCCTACTAATGGCTAATTCCAGGTTTTGGGGAGAGTGCAACTGCTTGGTTTTCAAGTCTTCTAGCAATCAAATTCATCTTTGAAGAGAAGCTTGTATAGCATCAGGGGCATTTTTAGAACAATGTTGCTCCTAATCCAGAAATGCCTATTCATGAACGGGGTGGATTTTGGCAACAGCACTATGATTATTGCTAACGAAAAGCCAATCAAATAATACTTTGTAAGTGTTCTATATTTTTGGCCGAATGTACAATGGTTCAAACATTTCTTTTTCCTTGTAAGGAGCAACTTGGTTCTCTCGATTGATCTCATTCTGCATCCATGAAATAATGGCCCTAAACTATACATCTCCCACATATAATAATGAATTCCAATCTTTATCATCTGGTACAACAAGATTATGAACATATAATTCACAGAGGAGATTCTTCAAAGTCATTGGATCTGAATTGAATGTTGCATAAAATTCCTAAGGTATATGTAAGGAAGGGTTCAACCCTCGAGTAATTCGAGATAACTGAAAATTAATCATTTTCTCCTTTAGGAATAGTGTGTAAACTGGAGATGGGGACCTACAATTTACAAGCTTTGGAATGAGCTCTGTGATCTTTGTGACACGTTGTAGGATCTTAATTTCATTATCCTTTTCTTCAATTTTTTGTGCTTGTTCCCTGATAGTTCTGAGCATTTGCTTCTTCTCTAAATCCCAATTTTCTTTTTCCCATTGAAATTGTTGGTACAAATTAAAGCTGGCTATTAATGGAGTGGAAATTTCTGGTGGTGTATGACGACGAACAATAGGTCTATAATCTTCAAGGCAGTGCTCAGGATGATGGTGGTCAAAAGTGTTGTCATCCTGAGAATGTTGTTGTTCAACAAAATTATTATGTTGACAAGCAATAGTGTTATCAACTTTTTTTGAAGGGGCAATGGCTGTAGGATGGGGTGCAATAGTCATTTGATCTTTAAATGTTTCAACAATTTCCTAAACCATTTCTTGTGCAATAGATGGATATTCCTCTAGTGGTAGATTATCAATTTCCTCCACTGGGTGTCCAACATCAGGCACTATTTCTTCTGAGGACTCTGTGTCACTATCAACATTAATAGGACTTATTCAATTTTGCAAAAATTTCCTTAGGATTATTTTTATGTTTAGGATTAGGTGCTGTGTGCTCTAGTGACTATGAAGGTGTAGGTACTAGAGTTTCAATATCAATAGGTGGTATAGGAGGCTCAATCGATGGCATAGGAGGTTCATTTCTTATATTTACCCCAAACATTCTGGTGACTCACCATGGGGTAGAAATTGGTTTCTTGCCCTTATCAAAAGATTTCCCTTTATTTGAGTTAAGTGCAGGTTCTTGTGATACTGCAGGTACTTCTTCTGAACCTTCCTCTATGGCAACTGTGCGTGATTTTCTCTTCCTAGGAGTTGAGGCTTCTATGGTCAAAAATTTTCTCTTTGCAGTTTCAGGCATAGAAGCAGAAGTCGAAGCTTCTTGAGCCATTCTATATACTACTTTTTTTACTCCTATAGCAATTTTCTCTCTTGTCCCTACTCCTTGCCCTTTAGGTCCACCCCTTCTAGGTCCCTCTGACCTTAGCTTTACAAAATCATCCGATGTTCCCAAGTGCTACCTAGTCAACTCCTTTTCAATTATAGCCCTAATCAAGAAATGGTGGGATATCGACTGGGTTTTGCCTTGTTGTACATAGGTAGCTTGCCTTTTGATAATATTATAAAGGAAACTTGGAAGATTTACAAGACAATCCCCATGCCACAAACCACTCAGAATTTTGAAATGAACAACATGCAAATAGAAATATCTTCCTTCATAGGTAAAATATCTTATGATAAATTCAGTAGGGTGGATGAATTATAGAGGGAGAGATAACCATAATGTACCTTGCATTTTGTTTTCCTCTAGTCAAGGATCTCCTGGTACTGAGAATTGCTCTTTTGCTTAACGTGCATCCATGTCCTCTGTCCAATGTTTTCCAATTGTGGGTAACCCAGAAACTTCTGCCACCACTTCTTCAATGAATTCTACCCAAATGCCCTTAACAGTTACATATCCATCCCTTAATGTATTATGAAATTGGAGCGCAATTTCTTGATCAAACTGCTTCAAACTGAGACAATAAGCTAGCCAACCTCATTGTTGAAATAAACTACATGTTGCTGGGTCTGCTAGTAAGACTCTGTGATCTAGTAGTTCATGCCACTGAGGTTCTCCACCCATATTTTTGAAAAAAAATGCTAGTACAGGTGATTTCACTACAAGTGATTTTGAAAGTATGGGCGGTAATAGCTACAGGGGTTTCAACAAAGGGAAATTGCAATTCTTCAATATTTTCCAAACATCACACTCTTTAGTACTTCATGACAGCATTTTAATCACCAAACTATAATGGGAATAAAGATTGTGCTAAAAAACATATGCTATATTAATGAGGAGTTATGTGAAATCATGATTTAATATTATTTCACACATTTTGGAAGTACAAAGGGTTGCCAGCTCATTACTGAAATGAGCCTTCCCTGTACATCCTATATGCTAACTTAAGATTTCCTTGATTTTGCATTCATGATTTCGATTTCCCCTCCAACCAACCTAGCAGAGACTGGGTCCCACCAAACTCTAAAGATTACAAATTTTGAAAATTGAAATAACATTTTTTCCTAAATAAATAATAAATTAAATAAATGCAAAGGGGTCGAGTGTGACTGACCTAAGGTGCGATAGGAAGGAGGAACTGAGAAGTGCCTTATTAGAGAAAGAAAGTGAGATGAAATGATGATGGAAAGACAAGAAGATGGGATGGAATGAGGTGGAAAAGGAATGAATGTTTGCATGAGCACAAATTTTATTATTATGAAGGCCTTGAAAATAAATGCAAGGGGCTACAGGCGTCTGAGTGGAAGCCTCAGATGAAGTGGCTACAAGAAGAGATGTTTTTGTTGTTGTGAACTATTGAAGAAATTCTTCTCTAGTTGTTGGTTTATGATATAACTTCAAGTGATGACCATTAACCAAGAGATTGAATTTGAATGGATCAATCATTGATAGTTGAACTGATCCATTGTTAAAAATTGTAATGATTTCATAGGTACCAAGCCATTGAGTTTGAAATTTGCCTTGATGATGCTGATATCGTGAATCATACAAGAGTGCCCAATCACCAATAGAGAATTATCTGTCTTTAATGAATTTATCATGCCATTGCTTCCTTTGACTTTGAATTAACTCTATGTTATGAAGAGCTGATTTTTTCCATTCATCCAACTCATTGAGATGCAGAATGTGATTCTATTGTGCTACAGGAAGGGTAATATCAAGTTCTAAAGCTATCCACAGAGTTTTATGTTCAAATTCAATAGGCATGATAGTTGTCTTCCCATATAGGAGTTGGAAAGGCATAAACCTAGTAGTGGATTTCCATATTGTTCTATACATCCATAAGGCTTTAGGAAGTTTAGCTACCCAATCTCTACGGTGCAAAGACACTGTTTTATTGAGAATATGTTCCAGCTCTCTATTTGTTACTTCTACCTATCCATTGGCTTGTGGATGATACGGAGATGATTTTCCATGCCAAATTTTATATTCCTCCATGAGTGCTGCTATCAGGTTAGATGTGAACTGAGGCCCTTGATCTTATTGTAATTCTCTTGGAACATCAAATCTGGTAAAGATACATTTGTACAGAAACTTTGTAACATTATTGTCACGGGGATGCTTCATGGGTTTTTCTTCAGCCCACTTAGTAACTTAATTAGTACAAACCAATATGTAACTTTTCCCTTTTGATGGTGGTTCAATAGGGCCAACAAAATCATTTCCCCATTTATCAAATGGTTCTACTACTATCTGTGGCTGCAAGGGCATTTCACCTATTTTTGTCCGTCTACCCATTCTTTGACATTTATAACATTTTTTTGTATATTGAGCTGTATCTTTCTAAAGTGTAGGCCAATAATAACCTATATTTAAAATCTTTAATGTAGGCCATTTGTTAGCAAAGTGTCAACCACAGGGATCATCATGACAAGCACGAAGAACATCATATGTTTCATCTTCTCTAAGACATCATCGTGTTACCTGATCTAGTCCAGTATAAAACATGAATTCTAAGATCCATGAGAAATAAAAACTCTTTTCTTCTAGCAATAATTTTTCTTTTGTAGAAAAATGTGAAGGAGTTTTGCCAGTAGTTAGATAGTTGGCAAGGTCAGCATACCAAGGATTTTGCATTGACAAAAGGAAGACATGTTCATCAGGAAAGCTATCTTCTATGGCTATAGGATCATCAGGTGTTTGAAGATGAGATAAGAAATCAAACACAACATTTGCTTTACTTGGCTTGTCAATAATGGTGATGTCAAATTCTTGCATTAGTAACAACCATTTAGCCAATCATCCAAAGATTGCTAGCTTGTTCATCAGATATTTGATAGCAGAGTGATCTGTATGTACAAATATTTGGTATGTTGTAATGTAATGTCTGAATTTGTTTAGAGCATAAATTACAACAAGTAGTTCTTTCTCTGTCACTGTGTAGTTATACTCGGCTCCTTGAGGATTTTTGCTAATATAGTAAATTGCATGTTCTACTAAATCTACCTTTTGGCCAAGTATCACTCCAATGGCATGATCTAAAGCATCTGTGTGTATATGAAAAGGTAACTCCCAATTTGGTCCTCAAAGCACTGGCGCTATTGAGAGGACTTCCTTAAGCTACAGGAAAGCTTTTGTACACTCTAAATCCCATACAAACTCTGCATCTTTTCAAAGCAATTTGTATAAGGGTACTGCAATTTGACTAAAATCTTTGATAAAATGCCAATAATATCCTGCATATCCTAAAAAACTCCTAACTTCTTTCAATTTGGTAGTACAGCTAATGTATGTATGACTTCTATTTTTGCTGGATCTACTTCAATTCCTTTAGGAGAAATAAAGTGTCCCAAGACCACTCCTTCTTGCATCATCATAAAGCACTTTTCATTGTTGAAAGACAAATTGTAGTCTTTGCATCTTTGTAAAACCTTGTCCAAGTTTTCCTTGGCTTCTTCAAATGTTTGCTTGTATGTGGTGAAGTCATCCATATACACTTTCAAACAATCTACAAATATGTCAGAAAAAATGCTAATAACAGCTCTTTGGAAGGTTGTGGGTGCATTGCACAAACCAAATGGTAGGACAGAGTAAGCAAATGTTCCCCATGGACATGTGAATTTTGTCTTGTCCTAATCTTCTGGTGCTATTTAGATTTGATTGTAACCACTGAACCCGTCCAAGAATGAAAAATATTTCTTTCCTGCAAGATTGTCAAGCACTTGATCGACAAAAAGGTAATTGGAAAATTATCCTTCTTGGTAGCCAAATTAAGTTCTCTATAATCTATGCAGACTTTCCATTTTCCCCCCTTTTTGAGAACAATAACTAATGGTGACACCCATTGGCTATTAGAAATAGGATATATGAAGCTAGCATTGAGTAACTTTTGTAATTCATTTTTGACAATATCCCTTAATACTAGGTTTATCCTACATTGAGGTTGTCTCATAGGTTTATAATCTAGACTGATATAAATTCTATGGGAATAGAGTGTAGGATCCAAACCTTTCATATCTATATACTCCCAAGAAAAAGCATCCTGATGCTTTTGTAATAGTTGCAGGGTATCATGATGTTGTACCTGAGATAAGGACTTGCTTATATTTAATTCTCTTCCTGGAATGATTGTTGTTTTGACTACTTTTTCAGCCATTGAAATTTGCACAATTGGTTGTGAATCTATCTCATGTGGCAGGAGTGAATGCAGTTCATCAGATAAAGGTAGAATGCTTTCTAAGACATACTCTTGTGTAGAAGATGTCTCAAGTTGTGTTCCATACTCATTCAGTATAAAAGAAGAAATGACATCATCTTCTTCTTTAATGTTTACAAATGAGTCCCGTGAGATCATCATCAATTGTTGAATAGAATCTATGTCCATATTAGAGTCATCCATATTTGGCCAGACAACTTGATCATCCTGTAGCAAAGGCTGAGCAGGAGAATACAAGGTCAAATTTTTAGTATTTGTTCCATCTGAAATAGTCATTTTCCCTAATCGACATGCAATATAAGCATCTGTTGTTGCTAACCATGGTCATCCTAAAATGATAGGCTAGCCTCCAGTACTTGTTTTTGGAGAGAGTACAACAAAATCAACTGGATACTCCCATGAATGTAATATGATAGTGACATCTTCTAGCATACCATCAAGAATGATGGTAGAACTATTTGCTAATTGCAAGATTGTTGGCATCTGCCTGAGACCAATGATACTTAATTTGGACACTACTTCCTTGGTCATTACATTGATGGATGCTCCTAGGTCTGATAAGACATTTTGTACTTGTCCTCCTTGAATGGTGAGGGTTACTACTGGGCTACCAAGGTCTTCATACTTAGGCATTTTGCAGTTATCAAGCGTAAGATCATAAAGTTGTCCAAGGACATGGATAGTCTTTGGGTCTTTCTTTTTCCTTCCTCACTTTTTAACACAGGCTTCTCTGATGGCTTTTGAGTATATAGGTACTTCCTTGATTGCATCAAGTAAGAGAATTTTAACCATCATTTTCTTGAGTTGCTCAAGCAAATCTAGTGCAGCTTGATTTTCACTTGGTAGTATTTGCTCTATTAACCTACTAGGAAATGGTGGTGCTTTGGCTATAGGAGAAATAGTGGTGGGAGGTTCTTGAACTGACTCAACACTTGTATCATCTATTTCTGTTATAATGGGCTGCTGAGGTGAGGCAAGCATTGTTCCAGATCTTAGATGAATATCATTTAGGGTGATGGAATAACTTTGTTGCTAGGTTGAAAGTTTTGCACTATTAGGGTTAGGTGCAGGTTGTGTAGGTAACTATTTTGGAAGGGCTGTATTGGCTATAGGAGGCATTAAGGCTTGTTGTTGAGGAGGTTGATTTAAAGCCAGTTGTTGTTGATGTTGTTGATGCTACTGCCAATTCTAAGTTTGCTGCCAACCCTGCTGAGGTTGGTGCCAACCTTGGTTAGGCTACTGCCACCCTTGGTTGGTCTGCAGCCAGCATTGGTTAGGTTGCTACCACCCTTGGTAAGGTTATTGCCAATGATTATAATTACCATGTTGTTGTTGCCATTGACTATTACTACCATAATTATGGAGTGGATCTTGAGGAATACCTAATCTTGGAGCAGATGGCCTTCGTTGAGCAACATAAAAGACTTCCCTGTCTTCATCAATTGCTTTGAACTCAATAGGCACATGCTATGATTCCACACTAGCAATAGGCTTACATCAGAAGTTGTGTTTCTTTTCTCTGCAACGGGGGTAATATTCTACCAACATACTACTAGCATCTTCCTTCTTCTTGCATGCTTGCATGGTATCCAATTATGTAGCAACATCATTAATGATGTCTTGCTTGAAATCTGACAAGAGGTTTGACAATTCTGTCTTAGATACTCCTATCCTAGGAGTCTTTTGGAGTAAATCCCTCAAAACTCATGCTTTTTTTGTTGTTTCTCTAGAATAGTTTAAACAAATATTCGGGAGTTCAGTCCATGTGTTTTGTGTAATGTCACCTCCAACCATTAAGTCTAAAGCTTCCATACTCCTGTCATGTACTCCTTTTAGAAAGAGATGCTTTTGAGATTCCTCGTTCAGCTGATGTTGTGTATTGTGTTGTAGGTTAAACTTGAACCGGGCAACATAGTCCTCCAAAGTCTCATCCTCCTTTTGTGTCATTTTAAAAATGTCATCTCCTTTCAAATCATGGCCTCTGCAATATTCCTTATATTTATTAAGGAACAGATTACTCATAGTTCGCCAATCTGTCATAGCATTGGCACCTAAACTCATGAACCATCTCAAAGCGGCTTCTTTTAAAGTTGATGGAAACAATTTCAGCTTATGGGCATCAGTTGTATAGTCATAACTTCAACAAAGGATGTCGAACTCAAAGAGAAAAGTTTTTGGATCTTCAGTAATAAGGCCATAGAATTTAAGCAGGGCAGCTAAGGGTATATTTTTCAAATTTTGATTACCCTTTGAGGAGGAATTGGAAAGGGAAAGGTAGGTTGAGCTGCTCCCATTTGTAGATGTCCTAGTGGTGGCTAATAAATGACTAGAGCTAATGGATTATCTTGATATTCTGGCTCAACAAAAAGATTATTCAAATGAAAAGATTCTTTAGATGTGGTTGGTGATTGTACTTGTTCTAGTGCTTTTGCAAATACATTCTCAAATAGTTCTTCTTCTCTTTCTTCTCTTTCTTCAGAGTTAGGATAAAAAGGATCTTCCTGATTGAAGTTGGGAAGAAATCTTCCAAGGAGATCTCTTCTTCTATGCATGCAAGAATGCTGAAAATTAAACTAAATGACTCAATAGTGAATACTAGATTGACACCATCCTCGGAAATGGTGCCAAAAATATGTCTAATCAATATAACACCCTTTTAGTTGCAGGATTGGACATCCCTTACCACCAAAGTACTATGCTAATTTTCATTAAATGTCAATCTGGGAGCGTGAACTTGAGATGATGTCTATGAAGTATATGCTCTAGTTTTCACTAAAAGTCACTACTACTTTGAATGCAATAGCCGTTAAGGAAATCTAGTTTATCCAAAGGAAAGATGACTATCAAATACTTGGGAGGAAATTGTAATTATTTAGCCATACATCTATGCACCTACTGCTACAGGAACAGTGATTGGTTCTGTTTCCAGTGGCTGCAGGAACAACAGTTTTAACTTTAACTTAGAAAACTGAGTCTAACTCCTACTTACTAAAGCAAACTCCACCTTCCACATGGGCCCCCACAAAAGAATGAAGGAAAGAAAAACTCAGATAAAAGTATAGAAACTCAGCAAAGGCATGTATTCATTCGATATGTAGTATTACAATAACTTGGAAAATAATAAGATGTCTATCAACTCTGTCTATTTATTCACTACTTAACCTCATAGATATAGACGAGGTCTTATTTATAGGGAAGAACAAAAAACTCCTAAAACTATGACTTCCTCATGAAAGAAAGTTAGTTACAAATTTAAGACTACAAACATGCAATTGGAAAGACATTAATTCTCCCTTAAATTTCCCATAAATATAGAGATCATAGCAAATGCTAGATTTTCTCATTTATCTATCTTCAAACAGCTTTCTAGGAATCCAGGTATCATGCTTTGCATGTTTAACTGATTGCTTTGATGCTTGCTTCCTTTCTTGGCCACTTTATCAGGTCCCGCTTGGTTATTCATTAAAATAGGTCCCCTCTAACTTTGCTGCTAAGTCTTCTAGCTACAACGGTGTCATAACACTTCTCCTTAATGTCATCAATGCCTTACCACTATTCCTTCATAGTTTGTTTAACTCATGCTTAGCTTGTATCCTACTATCAACATTTAGTACACACAAGACTTCCTGCAAACATTTATTTTCATTTATTAGTTTATAAAGAAAAGGCATTAATTATTCAACTAACAATTTTTGCAATCTCTTCAGCTACAGGAAGATCTACCCATATCAAACATTCATGAAGAAATATTTTTACCACAAAATGAACCCCTTTTTAAATATAATTTTGATTATCATTTTATACCCTATGTCCATACTTTATACATCAAAATTTTAAAACATTTATACTAAAGGATGATAAAGTTTAGTATGATATAGACAAATGTTCACGAAAAGGGCTAATAAAACTTCTATTTCTTCATGTCATCAAAATGAAGATCTCTAGATGGATATTAATGGTGACTAAACTAAAGGCTAAGCTCATTCCTATTGATTATGAACTTGAGTTGTTTTAGAGGTTGTAGAATCTGAAGTAGAAGGATATGGCTATGAAAGATTATACCAAGGAGTTCTACAAGTTGACTATTTTGTCTAGGCATAAAGAATTGTCAAAGGAGAAGGTATCTTGGTACATTAATGGTTTGAGATTCATTATTCAAGATGAGGTTGGTATGCTAAATATTTCTTTGGTTGAGGATGCTTATCAATATGCTTTGAGAGAAGAATAGAAGTTGAAGGGGAAACATCAAGGTAATCCTCGAGGAAAGGAGAAGCACAATAGCTCAGCACAAGATGAATTGAGTGCAGAAGGTGAACTAAAACTTGTTGATCAAAAAAGGAGGATAGGTGGAGGTGTGTTTAGAGGTAATTATTTCAAATGTGTAAAAGAAGGCCATAGATCTTTTGAATATCTAATTGGTAGGAAAACTACTATTTGTAATGAGGTTGAAGTCCAAGATAGCTAGCCTGAGTAAGGAGAGAATTTTTTGGCTTTGCAAGTATTGGATGGTTAGAGAACATTGAATTCTTTTCACAAGACTAGTTTTTTTAGGACTTGTTGTAAGTTTGGTAGCAAAGTTTGCAAGGTGATTGTGGATGGTGGTAGTACTAATAACCTTGTTATTGAGGAGATGGTTCAAAAAATTGGTTTGAAGAGAATGAGACATCCTTATACTTATAGGATTGGTTGGCTACAAGGTGAGTATGCTTTGGAAGTGAGGGAGCAATGCCTTGTTGATTTTTGGATTGGGCAGTATAAGGATCAAGTGTTGTGTGATATTGTGGACATGAAAAATTGTCATGTGTTTCTTGGTAGATCTTGGTAGTATGATTGTAGGGCTATGCATGATTGTGTCAAGAATGTGTTTACTATTGAGAAAGGTGGTTAGAAGCATTCCCAATTTCCTTTGTAGAATGAAGAGCTCAATAGGAGGAACCTGAGTATTGGCAGCTTAGTTGAGTTGGTAGATTTTGAGAAGGTTGTAGATCAATATGTAAAGAAGACCTGTGGAACACTTAGGATGTATGTGAAGAAGCAGAAGAAGAATAAGGAAAAGAGTGTACATTTTGAAGACTTGGAGGACATGTATGTGAAGAACCAGTTTGGGATTTATGTGTTAAATCCCAGAAGATGTTCTTCCAACTACTAGAACATCTTTTCAAACCTAGGGTGTTTGATGTAGGAGCATCTCAGGCTTTCTTGTAATCCTACATGTTGGGGGTATTTAGCTTTGGAGTTGTGGACTCAGTCACCAAAGGAGTGGTGCTCATCATTGTTGAAAGTAATGTTGGCCGAGATGCTCAGTCATTGAAGGGGCTTAGTCACTAAAGAGCTTGATAGATACTATTTCTTAACACTCATTGTTGTGCTTGACATGTATTAGTTTCTCAACTTGTGTTGGCTGCTTGGCATGTGTTGATTTCTTGACATGTGTTGGTTACTCAAAAATTCTTGGGAGGTTGATGAAACTCGGTAGTCTGTTGATGTCAACTAGAGTTCTTGGTGCATTTAGCATGTGATCATGACATGCATCAATGTGAGAGTTTGTGTGGACCTATGAGTGGTCTTAACTATCTCTTCTATACACATTTAATCTGTGTTGTAAAGTTGGGGCTTGTCCTAAGTATTTTGTGTAGCTATCACATGTTGACTATGGATTAACATGATGGCTAACATTTTGTATTTAATGTTTGCTATGAGTTGACTTGTGGCTTAAATATGCATTTAATGCAAGGGGTTTTATTTAATTTGTAATGGCTAGGCTGATTTTTCATTTGTTGGGTATAAGTAAGGGGTTTTGTGGAGTCTTTAGTCATATTCATACAGTTTAGATAAGATGATGAAGTGGAGGAGCAAACTTTGAAGAGCTAGTAGTTGTGGCTTAGAAAGCTAGGAGATTATTTGGTGGGCTTGCAAGCACAAGTTAAGATTTCCTTGGTGGTTTTCTTCCAGAGTGAAAATATTAACTAGTTAGGATTAGTGTTGTAAGGTTGATCTTGTCGATCTTGTAGAACTATTATTGTAATCTTTTTTGTATTTGGCCCTAACCAAAAGGCCTTATAATCGAGCATATTGCATGTAAACAATTATTTTATAAAATAAAGAGTTGTGATTTGGCATCATATATTGCATTATGGTTTCTTTTTATTGTATTTTCATTGTGTGGTTATTAGCTAGGGGCTACGACATCTATTTGGAAATTATCCCTACCTTAAACTGCATTACTCTCTCTCTCTCTCTCTCTCTCTGATCCCCCCTCTCTCTTTTTATCCCCTACTCTCTTAATATCTTGTGTCCCCCTCCCTCTCTCTCCATCCTATCCACACTTTCTCCCCCATCGTATCTCCTCTCACTCTTCCTATCCCTTTCTCTCCATTACTCCCTCCCACCCCCCCCTCTATGTGTGTATGTGTGTGTGCCTCTCTCTCACCCTCCCTACCTCCCTCTTTCTCTCCCACTATCTCCCTCTCCCTCTCTTTCTTTCTCTCCATCTTATCTCCTCTCTCTTCTTATATCCCCTTCTCCCCATCCTATCACCCCTTCTCTCTCGATCCTATCCCCTCTCTCTTAATACATCATGTCCCCCTCCCCCTCTCTCCATCTTATCCACACTCTCTCCCCCATTCTATCCCCTCTCCCTCTTCCTATCCCCTTCTCTCTCTCTCTCTCTCTCTCTCTCTCTCTCTCTCTCTCTCTCTCTCTCGCTAATGTTACCCTAGCAACATGATTTGAGATCCATATTGAGATACTAGATTTTATTCTAATGTTTTTTACTATAGTAGGAGGCTAGGTGATACTTTACTTATGTATTTTGAAATAAACTTTGTATGATACATTTCATTTTCTTTCAAATATGGATGATAGATTTTTATTGATTTCTAACCCTACTAACTCATATAACACCTATATTATTGTTGATGTGATTTTATATGATTACAATGTCATTTGTAGATATGCATATTTGTGGTTAGTGATACATGAAGGTGTAGGACATGTACTAAAGACTCTATATTATCTATGGAATTAGTGATGAAATAATGGTCCTAGTAGAAACACTAATCTTAGAAGATCTATTAGGGAATTAACTACTTGTATCTGGGTAATTTGTGGTTTTTAATTTTTGTTTGGTTTAATATGTAATGCCCCACCAAGGGACCCAAAAGAATTAACCTAAAGTTTTACTAAGTTTACTAAACATTTTTTTTTTTTTTAAAAGTAAGAATGTATAACATACACATCAAACACATAGTAGCAGAAGCAATAACATGTAATCATCAACATACATACATCACAAGTTACATTCCTTAAGGATCCCAAGACGTGGAGTCACATTTAAATTTAATTAATTCTAAGTCTAACAACTACCACATACATATGAAAGAATAATCAGAAAGTCCAATGTCCATAATATACATTTGTTCCGAATGCCTCTTGGTAAATTAATTCAGAATGCTCAATCATCCACTGTACATGTCACAGGGTATGAAAGGCTTAAAATAATATACATATATAAAGATAAAGATACATCATCCTCAATTCCATGATACAAAGTATAGTAAAATAAATGAAATTATATACCATACATGATACATCCATCCATCGTAAAAAGATAAAACATCCACCATAAAATCTAACCATTCATCATAATAATCCATGAACAGAATGAAGGTATAAGCCAATAGTAGTACTCCAGCCATGGTGTCTCGGATGGATCTCAATGGTAAGAGTAAAAGCACTACCACCCGACTGCGTGGAACCTAGATGGTCCACTCCCACCGTGCTGAGGAGATAGTCTCAAGTCCCAAACGAGGTATCAAAACACAAAACACAAGTACTCTCTAAGTTTGGGAAATCCTAAAAGTATACTAACTCAAAGGTTCAACATAGATAGACATCTAGACCCAGAGGTACCACAAAGACACGTAGGAAACCTACTATGCAAGTGGGAAAGTGTCATCACATGAATCACATTGGAAGTTACCCGAGCAATCCCTCAAGAATCTTGAGTCCCCAGTAATCCTGCAGCCATTAGTATCCTCTCGTACTGACGAGGCATACTATGGAATGCAAGTTCGCAACCAAGCGTTCTCTCTACCCCATCCTAGTCTGTAGTAGCACTCAAGGCATGAGAGAGAACATACAATTATCTTATTAGGTTGATTTAAGTCAGTATTTAGGTGAGATGTTTTCACTTATTAAAACAAACAACTTACAATGAGTCATCCCCAGAGCCACTTCGGGTCTCTCGTCCCTCATTGCAAGCCACTTCCCAACACTACACATAGATAACCTACCCTAGGCTCATGAAATCACAAAACACAAAATATCACCTCAGCCCTATACAAGCGACTGGAAAGCATCAAATGATAATCATAATGATCACAACAGTTCTCTATCAACAATTGAAGGCATCTATGATAAGTCACAATATCTAATGGTTCTCCAATGAGCAACCAATAGGTATCCCAATAATAGATCACAATACTGATCGAAGACTCCAGAATGGTCAAGTCAGAACATGTCACAACATGACATCATCAGGAACAAATCACTTTAAAACATCTCAGCTTCACATAAGGAAACTAGAAAGCAATAACAAATAGTAAAAACATCCATCATAGATCACTCTAATCACATCATCATGGTTGGTTTTTTAAAAGATCAAGAACAAATCATCATAATACCACAATCGCATAATCCCCAAGCCTCTGGTAACAACCTAAACTTGTCAACCTAATCAACCCCAACCATAATAGCATAAAGAAAACTGAACAATATAATACAGTTCATAGTTTGGGTTTATTTCCATAATACACACTAAGGTTTAAGTTGAAATTTTCAGTTTGAGTTTCAATGAACGTTTTTAATGTAAAGGTTTCTCACTATTACCCTTATGCTTAAACCCAATTATTTAATCATAATTATAAAGTTACTCTTAGATTAAAAGTCAAATTTCCTAAATTAATCTAAAATAATCTTTATTTTATTAAGTTATAAAAAAAAACTAACCATTAATGATATTAAATCAAATAACTATGATTTTAATAAAATCAATAGCTTAATCCTTAATAATAACTTTCATTATTAATAAATATTATTACTTCATATTTAATTGAATTAATTGATGTTTATTTAAATTATATATTACATTTATTATAAAAAAATTATTAATTAACTTTAATATTAAAATTTAATAATAATAATAATAATATAAATTTAATTTAATTAAAAATTAATTTTAAAAAAAATTAATTGCAAATTATATTAATGTGACCCAATTCCCAATCATAAAAGGCAGGGTCCATAAACTAAGTTTTAATATATATTAAAAAAAAAAATGCAAGCGATTTAAATATCGCTACAACAGTTACTGACTGCAGCGCACGACTGCTGTTGCAGTTGGCCTGCATCAGCAGGTACGACTACGCAGCAGTCGGCCTGCCTTTTAAATAAAGGCACGGGTGGGGGTATTCCCCCCACCAAATTTAATTTATTTATTTTTTTTTAAATTTATTTAAAATTTATAAATAACCATTTCAATTAGAAAGTAATATATGTATATTTTAAATTTAATTATTATATTATAAATTAAATATAGTTAATTTTTAATTAAATACTCATCTCACAGAAATATATATACATATATATACATATATATACATATATATACATATATATACATATATATACATATATATACATATATATACATATATATATATATATATATATATTTTTTTTTTAATATTTTTTTTTAATTTGATTTCTACCTTACTCTGATAGAAAAAATATTTTTAACCATCCAAATTTTCAATCTCAAATATTTACTTTATTTAAAACTCAATCCTTCCTAATTAAATCCTATGTTCTTTGATTTAGAAACTCGAGATTTTTCTGATCTCTTTTCAATCCCTACGTATATAGAAGATTAATTATCAAGCATCCGTTAATTTTCAATATTGGAATGCTTAAACTTTCCTCATAGAGAATCTACAGGCACAAAGAAGACAAGAAGTAGGAAAAATGTGTAATTAATCAGTGATCACAAGACCCTACCTGATCCTAATGCTAATTCGATAACTCCGAAAACCTGTGAGAGAATTCGCTCCTTTCAATAACTTTCCTCTGAACACTTTCCTAAAATTCTTCTTCTAAAATTCGCTGCCAAAAGATGTCTCCCAAAATTCCTGTCTCCCCAAATTCTTTTCCAAATTTTCTCCCACCTCCAAAAATGAACCCCCAAGTTGTGATAAGGAGTTTTCTCCTCAAATTGGGGCACTAATTGTGCATTCACCCGAGAGGACTCTTTGCTCAAGTGAGTTAACTCTAAAATTAACTTTATTTTTCTTTGCTTTATCTTTTAATGCACATTAAATGAATTATTAAATAACTTTATTTAATATTCCACTTGACTTCTATTTTTAATCTTTGTTACTTTTAATCTCATGTGCACTTTATGAAATTAAAATAACATTATAATTTTCTCTTATTTTATCTTTTTAATTTATTTCTTATATTTAATCTTATGCACAAGTCATGCGAACTAGAATCTTTTATTAAATAATTATATTTTCACTTTTCAAATTATTTTAGAAACTTAATTGATAAAATATTTATTAACTCAAATAATAATAATATTTAGCATTTATTTAAAAATGAACTCTAAATATATTATTATTAAATTAACTAAATATTATCACATTCTAAATTTAGACTTAAAGCTTTTATCTCCAAATTTAATTCCTTATTATTTAATTAATATCTCAATTAATTAAATGCCATTAAATATTAAAGTGTCATAATAATTCACATTAAATTAAATCATTAATTTAATCTTTTTAATTAAACTTAATTAATAGAAAGTACACCAAGGACTCATAAAACAACATACTAAAACCCATCATAGAAAAACACATACTAAATCAAACAAAAGGGTTATAATCATGAAATTACATCATTTGATGCATTCGAAGGGTACTTAACTCAGATACTTGTCCTAATTATCAATTAGGACAATCGGCTAAAGGGTTTAGGATTTGGACTTAAGAGTTTATCTCCCCTCTCTTACCATTGAGATAATGTGATAGGGTACGCTCATCCTAGCAATTCAGGGAAGTCGATACCCAGTACCTACAACCTGCATAAAATTCACGCATGTACAAACACAACATTCTAAGCTAAACAGACAATGGTAGGAAGTGGTGCATCGTGTAGATCCCGACTAGCAGGTGACTACGACTCCCTTCCTTAACCACATCAGAAACACCATACATAAAGAAAACAAACACGCACACCATACACATGTAGTATGGGGTAAGTATCCATAAGAAAGCACATGTGATAATAAACCATCTAACTAATCATCATCGATAATTGAAAACATTGAATAATCATCATACATGCATGAAATATAGAATACCAAGTAATCTCATCATATAATAAACTGAGTGTAAAACAACATCTGATAATCTCTAAAATAATAATACTAATCATCAAAAATAAAATTGGCCTAAAAGAGTTTGGCAAGGATGACTGAAATGCGACTTAGGGGCAGGCACTATATAATAATATCTTATTGCTACTTTATTCTAACCTTTTCATTTATGGTTTTGCTACTTAACTATATATATATATATATATATATATATATATATATATATATATATATATATATATATATATATATATATATATATATATATATCTAATTCTAATTATATATGGGTGCACACATATATACCATATGTGTATATGTATATATGTTATTATCTGAATGTGATGTTATCTCTTATGTGAATAAATTTACAAGTATTATAATTAACAAGTAAAAGAAATCAAAATTATTATGAGGTTTGAACATAAAATCTACCACCTTTCAATTTTACTCTAAACCAACTCACCCACTTGCCTCTTCATGAATCATTAAAAGAAATATTGGCTTAGGATAGAAAAAAAAGGTCACTAGAATCAAACCCATGACCTATAAAATAAGATGGTAGAACTAATGAATACACCGCAAGACGTCTTTGGACTTGAACCTCCTTGACCACTTAGATAATGATAAAATAGTGGGAAAGATTAAATAAAAATTGAAACATAAAAAAATAGGTTGATTTATTAAATAAAACATTGGTTGGAATGCCAGCTGCAAGAGTCACAACAATCCCAATGACATTGGCTTCCTATATATAAGGAACATTCTAGGAAAAGATAACATGGAAATAATTTGACAAAAACTATTAGAAAAATATGCATTGACTACATACTAAAATTATCAAATTAGGAAAGAAACCTAAATAGAGGAAATCACAGAGAATCTAGGAGGAAACTAGGGAGGCTTGAGTCATAGGAGTCCTACCTAGAAGAGATTAGGAAGCTTGGATTACAAATGGAAATCACCTAAAACTCTTTCAAGGAAATAAAGTAGGCCTAAACTTCATCTCTCTCTCTCTCTCTCTCTCTCTCTCTCTCTCTCTCTCTCTCTCTCTCTCTAATATCATGAAATAATTTTCAAATATTATTATATGTTATAATTCATTATTTATCGGTTGAATGAACACAAGTGTTTTATTTCTTTGTAATTTGTGATGTACTTCTTGAATGTCATTGTATATTTTAGCTTAGATTTTTGGGTTGTTTGATTGAATGGAACTTCTATGAGGATGGGCTTGATAGAGGTTTCCAACCTCAGATTCATCCCATAAATATGTTTGAGAGAAATCCTCTATCAAAACCAAATCTAGAAGTTCAATTCAAAGCATTTTTTTATTTTTGTTTTGAGCCTTCTAGAATAGATGCCAAGGAATATTGTATATGCACAACTCTATACATTCATAGTTTTTCTATCACCTTAAACAAAAGTGTAACCTTTGCTAAAACAAAAAGAAACAAAAATACATCATTAGGGAAAATAAGCCCAATAATATAATATAGTTGTGCAACAATATTGAACAAAAGCACAACATTGCTTAACAAAGGTGTAGTTTCACATAGTTGTACAAAAGCACATGTATATTACATGAATGCATAGTTATATTGTATGAAAGCAACTTTGTATTGAATAAATGTGTAGGAATAAAAAATAAAAGTGCAAGAGTAATGAAATAATGGGTAGCAATAGAAATAACTTAGCCAGATAGGCAACTTTTGATCTCTAGAGCCTTATTTCAGCAACAAGGTATAACATATAATGAATATTTAAGTATAAGTGGCATAATTTTTATACTTTAAGTTAAAGTTTATGTTATACATCCTCTACCTTTTGAGATAGGTTTCAGTCTCATAAGAGTTAAAATAAATATTTTAGAATTTTGAGGTTTTAAGAAAATTTAAACTTAGCCAAATTACAGGAATCAATAATTTAGCTTGTCCTTTTATGTCTATGATCTCGTATTTGCAACTCACACATAATACTTTCTAGAGATGTGATATTATTTTTTACAAAGTGTTTGAGATATGATTATTTCATTTTACTAATCATGTGGTGAATTAGGGTTTAGTGGATTTACTTAGGGGAATGGGACCCTAAAAATGGTCCCTAAAATAATTTTCCCTCTCAATTGATTATTTTGGATTTTAAATGAAATTTCTTTTGGTCACTAGAGGCTTATGGATTTTGTGGCTTGTTAGAAGATATAGTTTCCTATATTCAATTATGATTTAATAATGTTCCTTCATGTGAATATACTTTGATGTATGAGTTACAATTTTGGAGTAGGCGCATAGGACCCTAGGTTATTGTGCCCTAAAACTCTTTGTGATTTTGGATTATTTTGATGAGTAGGGTAGAGACCTTAGGTTATTGGCTCATGATAGGTGTTGGGCCCTATAAGTGGCTTCTAGAGGAATATATGTGTTAGAGACTAGAGCCTTGCATAGGCTAGCTCTACACATGAGTTGGTTAATAAGTGATAACATTAATTAAACTAATGGGTTATGGGGGTTTGCAAATTGAAATTAATTAATATAATAAGGGTGTATTTTTTGAGTACTCTAAGAAAAGATGTTTCAAATAGTAGGATAATCTTTGACTTGGGGAAATGATCCCAATAGTACAAGATCATACATGTATCATGTTGGAGTACTCAGAGAAAAGATGTTCTAGTTGGTAGAATGGTTTTTGGCTCAAGGGAAGGATCCCAACACTATAGGAATGTGCAATGACACTCACATAGATATGGTTGACCCCCTCACTCTACTTTTTCCTTTGGTTGTGGATTTTCTTTGTGGTTTCATTTTGAGCATTATTCTTTTATGGGACTTTATGTTACCTTTCTACTTTGATTTTTGGGTATAAGCCTTAGACTAATTTAGAGCCTAGGTTTATCATGGTTTTATCTCCTAGATTAATGAACTAGTTTTTTATGGTTCAACGTGGTTGTGTGGAAAAATATTTTGAGGCTTATGCATGGTTCAACATTGGATTTTTATGGTACTTATGAAGATGCTTTGAAGATGTATCCAAATTGTAATGTACTTGATATATTTGAATTGAGGTAAGATACAAATCATAATATAGAATTTATTCTTGTATTCCAAAGAAGGAAATGTAAATGGGTTTGGTAGATAGGAAAGAAGGGTTTTAATGGAAACTATTGAATTGCAAAGATATGGTTGCCATCTCCCTCTCTTGAATGCTTTTTAATGACAAATGTTGCAGTCATTCTTTTGGAAAAGTTTGAAATAGTTATGTAACTAGTATTTATTAAGAAATGTGTTTCATTTTTATATTATGATATTTTCTTTTCAAGTGTGATTTGCTACATCATAATGTCTTAGGGAGGAAATTCTTAGATTAGTCAAACTTAAATACTTTAAGGAAATGAACCCAAGAACTTATTTGTTAGGGAACCTGTTAGGACTCTTACATTTAAGATCAAAGTGAACTTAGCAAGTAAAAGATGCTCATAAAAATAATTATTCACTAGAAATTTTTAGTATTTAAGGCTTATCCTTTCATGTTCCCACAAGGGCATTATGTTTGGTATCAGAGCCCTAGGTTTCTATATTGGGAGCTCTGGGGCCTATTATATACTTAGGAAAAGCAAGAGAAAGGAAAAACATGAACTAATATTTGATTGTTTCCTAGTAATCTTTAGGATGCCTCCTAAGGCATGAGAGGTAGTAATGAGTAAATATCTTCTCAAATTTTCAACGTTAAAACTTAGTTAAAACATCGCTTAAAATCATTTGTTAAGCTTAAGTTTTAAAATTTATACAATATTGTAAGATAGTCCAAAGGTACCTTGAGCTAGGAAAATGTAGGACAATGGTGAGAAGAAATTCTAGTCAAGGTAATATTTGATAATGGAAAAAAATAAGATAATTAACCATGACCATATATTAGCAAGATGCATCCCACCAAAGGATTTATGGAATTTAACGAACAGAAAAGGTGATGTAGCACACAAGTACCTCTACACAATAATAAGTTTTGTAGAAGGAAAACACATAAAAAAATACAGATCTGATACACATTTTTAAAACTCATTTATTTTATATTTTCAAACCATCCTTCTACATCATTTTGTAACCCCTTAAATAACTAAAGACTCTAAATTCAAGAAAAATGGAAAACTACCTAATTTGGTAGATTTTTACAAACTTTGGAATTTACCATTTTAGGTAACCTTTTAAATTAACTTCTAGAAAGCTAAAAATAAAACTAGACATTCTTTAAACTATGACAACTAGAATTTTGAACTAATCTTTGAATTTGGAAACATCCATTCGAAGTTATGACAAGGAAAACACTCTTAAAAAATAAAGATTACAAAAGGAGAGTCTTAGGGGTCTAAATTGATTTTTTAGGACTTACAAAATAAATTATTCTATACATAATGGAGTAGAGCTCAATTGGAAAACCACCAAACTCCTCCTCATGAAGCCTCTATAAAAATTTGAGAGAAAACCTAGGTCTGAGTCAAAAGTTATGACCCCTAGAAGTTGATGCATCCTTCTCCCCTTCTTGAAAGAAATAAAACTCCTGCAAGTCATTGTATGTGAATTGATGCAACTTTGTAGATCCAAATGCTTCACTTCTTACATAGATAATCATGTACTCTCTATTTCTAGTAAGCCATCCGACTGTATCAAGTATGTGTTATATTGACCATGCCTTGTGGAGGTAGTCTTCATGTCAAGAACTTTAGTAATCTTTTCCTTCTTATTGGGAAGGTGATGTTTCCAATCCACTTCCTATTCATCATTAGTCTCAAGGACATCTCTATAGAATGCATACATATTAGAAACATTAAATACAAGAGATATGTAAAGATTTTTTGGTAAGCTAACCTCATAAATATTACCATTGATCTTTTTATGATTTTACAAGGCCCAATATTTTTATACTTCAATTTATGACAAGTTCCCATAGGAAACCTCTCACACCTCAATTAAACCATCACCAATTTTTCTTCAAAAAATATTTGGTGTCTTTGAGTAGCATTTGAAACAATCTTGTAGCTTGCATTATTGTCATGTATTTTTGTCTAACCTCTTGTTTGAGCTGGTGAAGGTTCTCAAAAAAAACTACTTTTTCACTAACTATGTCTCCCAATGGCAGTAACACAAGATCTAGGACACCTTGAGGGTTCTTACCATAGAAAATTTGAAAAGGAGATTTCTCTGTTGATCTTTTAACAAAACTATTATAGGAAAATTTCACTTGGGGTAATGCCAAGTCCCACTATTTGGGCTTCTCACTAATGATACATCATTAAAAATTTCCAAAGCTCCAATTGACTACTTTTGTCTATCCATATGCTTGAGGATGATAGGGCCTACTAAAATATAACTTTGTCCCCCTTTTATCTAGAGATTCCTCCAAAAATGACTCAAGAACTTAGTATCTCTATCAAATGTAATGGTCTTTGGAAGACCATGTAAATATGCATATTCTATGAAGAACAATTGTGTTGTCCTATTTGCATCATATGTCCTTTTAACAGACAATAAAATGAGCCATTTTAAAAAATTGATTAACAACTATAAAAATTGAATAATTACCTCATTGACTATGTGGAAGGCCCTATATATAATCCATACTCAAATTAGTCCATGATTCAATGAGTACTAGTGTTGGCCTCAGATTGGTTTTGACAATTAAGTATCAACACACTTAAGAAATTTCTAAGTTGATGCCAAGTACAATATAGATGTTGAGCTATAGTATGTGTTGAGCTATAAATTCAATAGGTGCCAAGTGAACATTAGGTGCCAAGCAAGTTTCAAGTGCCAAGGGATAAGTGATACTGTGTCACTATAGGTGTTGAGCAAAGTATAGATGTCGAGCGAGATAGAGTTACTATAGGAGCCAAGTGAGACAGAAATCTTATATGTGTCGAGCATCAGCAATCAATAAGTGCCAAGTAACACAAAATTAGCATATGAGTTTGTGCCCTCATAAACTTATATGTAAATAATTTTTGAGTTGACTCAAGATGAATCTCAAAGGATCTAAAAGATAAGATTGAATCTATTACATTCCCTATGTAATCAGATGTAGCCAATTAGAAAAATGGAGAAAGCATGCAACCGATAGGAAAAGTTTAAATATTTGAGCAAGAAAAGATGGATGAATCTCGATCTTAGATTCATACCTAACCCTAAGTCTCAAATCCTTTATAAGGAGGTCAATACCCCATAATTCAAAGAGTGTGAGTCGAGAGGAAGAGTAAGAGATCAAGTGGAATGCATAAGAGAATGCTAGTGAAGTTTTGAAAGGGGTGAAAAGACTTAGAGGAAGAATAAAATTACAGAATTAGTTGGTCAAGAATAGAGTATCAGCACTATGAATAGAGAGTTATTAGATTAGGAAGGATCATATAAGATTGGATAGAACAAGGGTTTGGAATCAACAATTGAAGATTGTAAGTCATCATATCAATACATTCTACTATACTTTCTAACCATTGTATTAGGAGAATTAAAATCCTATGATGATAGGTTGGTTCAGTAGCCATATTGTAGATCCTTAACAAGATTGTAAATCCTTTAACAGGGTAACATTCCAAGTGAGTGTTTGTAAATCCTTTAACTAGGTCACTTTTAATATGGTGTAAAGCCTTTAACAGGGTAGTCCTTTCATAGGGTAGACCATTGTTGATGGTAAAACTTTGTAACCTTAACCAGTTACATATTGCTACATTGATAATTTGTAGGTGTCATCCCCACCCCAGTTTTACCTTCTCATTTTGGAGGGTTTCTGGGTGACCAAAATCTTGTGTTATCTATTTTCATACATGTCTTTACTTTCATTTTTATTAGAAGATGTTAGATGCATGTGATTGATATCAGTTAAAATTTTTAGAGGATAAAATCTATTACTTTTGATTCACCCCCCTCTCAGAAGTAAATCTTCCCACTTGTAAATTCCAACAATTGGTATTAGAGTTGTGTTCTCACAAGGAGAATCCTTATAGCTTGGAGAAAAGATCTAGAAATAGAAGTCTAAAAACTTGGGAAGATCATAGAAAACTAGGTGATTGAGATACAACTCATTCTACATTCTCTAGAAGAAGCTAGGGAAGAATTGAGGAAATCCTTAAAGATAAGAAGAGAGATTGCCATAGCTAACAATGATACACAATACAAGGAGATTGACACCTCAAAAGTATTTGTAAATGGAGATTCCAAGGAGTTTGATGCAGTAATAGTAGACCTAATGAAGAAGAATAGAGCTCAAGTCAAAAATATTAGAACTCTCAAGATTGAACAAGAATCACAAGCCATGATGCTTTGTGAAGTGACTGAGCAAAAGAAAAGAGCGATTGAAGATAAGGCTATGATAGAAGAAGACAAGAGAAATCTTGCTAAGAGATTGGAGGAAAAGTTAATTGAACTTGCAAGAATTTCCAACATGTTACTAGACACCTTAAGCTAGATGATGAATGCACATCATGAGCTGAATGTCGAGGACATTGAGATCTCCACATTGAAGATACAAAATGAACAATTGAAAAATGATCTAAAAAAGAAAGAAGGATATTGTAAAGAGCTTCAACAAACCCAATGAATCCATCAAGTACTTTGAATAGCTACTAAAATCACCAAGAGCCAACAATGATATTTCAAGACTAGGATACACTAGCACTAAAAAAGGAGAGTCATCCAAGACTGCAGAAGAAAGAAGTAAAAAAGGTAAGAACACTAAACCTACTTGTCATTTTTGTGGTAAAAAAGGACAAACCTCTAATGTGTGCAGGAGCAAGAATGCCCATCAACATGACAAACCTAAAAACATGGGCCACTATCAAATAAATGTGAAAATTGATGTTGTGTAGAAGTCCACACAAATGTCGAAATTGATTTATGGGTTGACTATAGTCAAGAAAGGAAAAGATGATCCCTTTGAGGGAAGAAATAATGGTGAGGAAGAATAGGAAAATGAAAACGAGAAAGAAGGAGAGAAAGAAAATGAAGAAGTTGCAGTGGAGAAGGAAACACAAACAGGTGATATGGCAATAGCTAAAAAGCAACAACAAGAATAGAGTGTGCAAGACACACAACTACCACCACCTATTACTCCACATGAAAAACCTACATCTACAAAGACAATTATTGTGAAGGATGTTCCTAGCACCTCTGGTTAGAACATTAATCCATTAACTACAGAGGATCTCAAATCACCAAACCACATTACAAGAACAATTGTGTACTAATCTAGTTATGGTGAGTGTATAAGAATTATAGAAGGTAGTAGCTGATATTACCAAGGAGAAGGTGAATCCACAAGAACCACCTTCACAAATTCCAACAGCTACAAGTGGTCGACCACAAGAGCAAGCAGCACAAAATTTATCTGCTAAGGTTGACACTATAGTTATAATGACTTCAACTACTGAGGAACAAGAAAAGGAGCAAATGCGATAGAAGGATGTCTCTAATCCTACAACACAGAGTCAATGTGCACCTCCTCTAATCACTATAATTGACCAAGGTAGAGTTGAAGAGAACAAGGAAGAGGAGAGCCCTATGGGGAAGGAACAAGAGGCAATCCAAACATTAGTCAATTTTCCTACTAAAGGAACTCCTACTGGAACAATGGAGCAGCTAAGCACTGATGCAATACCACTACAAATATCAGCACCAAGCTCAAGTTCTACCAAGGTAGCAAGGGTACTTCACTATGGAGACCCTGGACTTGATGAGGAGATAGTCATACCAAGCTATGACTACAAAGTAATGAACATAGAATAGATCAATGAAGTTAAGAGGCACTAGAGAAGAAGAAAAAGTAGGAGATACTTAGGAATGAGTATAGATAAAGGCAAGCATTAATTGAAATCAAGGACATATTTTTAGATTCTTTAGCTTGCATGTACCTAATGAGACAAAGCCCATCATGGAGCAATTATCCAACATAGTGAGCCAGGTACAAAATGAAGACCTAGACACCAATGTCAAATTACTAGAATGGTCTAAGAAGAAATTTTAGATGAAGGTAAATGAGAAAATATCTGGTGAAATAGCACTCTCTTAAGTGGAACTAGCTAGGAAGATAGAGAAGGTGAAATCAGTACTTGAGAATATATTCTCATTATACTCCAAATTGTATGATTCCTCATACTTCACACAAGAAACAAGCCAGAGGATATTGAGCTTGGAAAGGAGCCTCAAGGTATCTAGAACATAGCTACCAAAGGATCCAACTCAAAGTGAGAAGCATTTTGCTACAATGTTTCACACCCAAAAAGAATTAGTTGTAATCATAGCACATGAGGCTAACACCAAAGCCAAGTTGATACAGATCTAGTCTGCCATAACCCCTCATATGGAAGTTTTTCATAAAGAAATGGCCTATGCAAAGAATTTTTTAAAGAAAGATCTCAATATTTCTATACTAGAAGGCCTTATACACCTTGCAACAAAGACAACCATCCAACTCAAAGCATTGGAAATTACATTAAACAATTGGGATGCTTCTCGAAAGATCATTATGGAGGTAAATAAATCTTTTTTGGCTAAATATTCAATTCATTCATAGGACCCTTTGACATAAGTGTCAAAAAGGGGGAGAAATACAGTTTGAGATACCCAAAAGGGGGAGATACTAAATGAGACCCAAAGGGGGAGATAATAAAATTTTGATTTTTCAAGAGTGACAAGAAAATAAAGCCAAAAAGATACAAAAACTAGAAGGAAGATGTGTGAAAGGGGGAGCAAAAACAGAGCAGATAGAAATAGAGTAGAAAAGGAAAGGAATGAAAAGGCAGAGATAAAGAGTATTAGATTAAGAAGCATCAGAAGGATCCAACATAAGGAATTTTGGATACAAAAAAGGCACATCAGCTCAAGGGGAGTTACAATTTTTTGAAGTTTATAGTCTTCTACAAAATTTTGAACAAGTTTTTGAAGTTTTGTACATATGCTGAACAAGATATATATTGTACTCATAGAGATCATATTCATAATTCTTACTTAAGTTTTTTTGACACTCATGTCAAAGGGGGAGATTGTTGGTCTTAGATTAGTTTTGACAATTGAGTGTCAACACACTTAAGAAATTTCTAAGTTGATGTTGAGTACAATATAGATGTCGAGCTATAGTATGTGCCAAGCCAAAAATTCAACAGGTGTTGACTGAATATTAGGAGCTGAGCAAGTTTCAAGTGCCGAGTGATAAGTGATGCCGAGTCACTATAGGTGCCAAGAAAAGTAGAGATGCTAAGAAGGATAGAGTTACTATAGGAGTCAAGGGAGACAAAAATCCTATATGTGTTGAGCATTAGCAATCAGTAAGTGCTGAGTAACATGGAATCAACATATGAGTTTGTGCCCTCACAAACTTAGATGTAAACCATTTTTGAGCTGACTCAAGGTGAATCTCGAAGGATCTAAAAGATAAGATTGAATCTATTATATTCCCTATGTAATCAACATGCAACCAATTAGAAAAATGGAGAAAGCATGCAATCAATAGGAAAAGTATAAAGATTTCAGTAGGAAAAGATGGATGAATTTTGATCATAGATTCATACCAAACCCTAAGTCTCAAAGCCTTTATAAGAAGGTCAATACCCTATAATTCAAAGAGTTTGAGTCAAGAGGAAGAGTAAGAGATCATGTGGAATGCATAAGAGAATACTAGTGAAGTTTTGAAAGGGGTGAAAAGACTTAGAGGAAGAACAACATTGTAGAATTAGTTGGTCAAGAATAGAATATTAGCACTATGAGTAGAGAGTTATTAGATCAAGAAGGACCAGATCAGATTGGACAGAACAAAGGTCTAAAATTAGCAATTGAAGATTGTAAGTCATCAAATCAATACATTCTACTATACTTTCTAACCATTGTATTAGGAGAATGAAAATCCTATGATGATAGGTTGGTTTAGTAACCATATTGTAGATCCTTGATAAGATTGTAAATCCTTTAATAGGGTAACATTCCAAGTGAGTATTTGTAAATCCTTTAACTAGGTCACTTTTAACAAGGTGTAAAGCCTTTAACAAGGTAGGCCTTTCATAGGACAAACCATTGTTGATGGTCAAACTTTGTAACCTTACTAGTTACATATTGTTGCAATGATAATTTGTGGGTGTCATCCCCACCCCAGTTTTACCTTCTCATTTTGGAGGGTTTCTATGTGACCAAAATCTTGTGTTATCTATTTTCATGCATATCTTTACTTTCATGTTTTTTAGAAGATGTTAGATGCATGTGATTGATATCAATTAAAAATTTTAGAGGATAAAATCTGTTACTTATGATACACCCAACCTCTCAGAAGTAAATCTTCCCACTTGTAAATTCCAACAACTGGTAAAGGCATGTATTATCCTATATTATGTGAATGTCCCTTAGCCACTTGATAGGTTCTACACCTTGCCACATAATTAGTGATGTTATCTTGGGCCAATAATACTTATCTTCAATCAAGTGTAGTGTTTATTCTTTTCAAAAGTGACCAACTAGTCCACCACTATAAAATTTCTCGATAATATTTTCCTGCATAGATCCATCTAGTATACATAATTGTTTACCTTTAAAGAGGTAACTATCCTACATAAAATAGTTACCTTTCACATATCTAACTTACTAGAAATTTAAATCTTTACTATTCTACAATTTCCCAAAAAATTGCACCAGTCTCATATAAAGCCATAATAGAGTCAAAACTAGTAACTTCAGTTTCCATGGTGTTTAATAGTGTAGCACAGCTTCTCAAGGCATCATCAACCTAGTTTTGTTTTCCAGACTTATGTTTAAGAATGAAGGCGTATGCCTATAAAAAAGAGACCCACTTGGCTTGTCATCTATTCAACTTCTTTTGTGTGTTATTATGATTATTAAATAACAAAAACTCTAAAAAAAATACAAATATTATTAAAGAAGCGTTTTAGGGGTGTAAACATATTTTCTAGGATATTAACAATAAATTATGCTAGACACAATGGAGTAGATTTGAATTGGAAGTCCACCAAACTCCTACTAATGAAGCTACTATAAGAAACTAAGAGAAAACCCAAGTCTGAGTCAAAATTTATGACCCTTGGAAGTTGATGCATAAAAAAGAGAGACCTCCTTAAACATAAGAAATATATGTGAACAAAATCTCTTTGAAACTATTTATGATTTCCCCCTTGAAGGCTAAAGAGTACCCTTAACTAGGTAAAGTTTCTTCTCTATAAAATTGGTTGTGGTAGTACACGAATAGCATAAAAACATAACTATAGGCAAGAACTATCAAATTTAGTTTTGAAAGGAAACTAAGGTCTTGAAGTCAACTTAAGGAGATATTAAATAAAGTATCATATTAATATTAAATTAAGGTTCATTATCATAAAAATCAATTATGAGCTCAGTTATGAACTTATACATATGAATTTTCTCTTTACATTTTTTAATGATGGAAATTGAGAAAAATAAAAGTCTTCAAAGAAATTGTGTTAATACATAAGAAAGAAAATTTCAATGGCTTTTACCTTTGGTGAAATGATGGGGCGTCTTGCTTGTTGTGCCTACAATCAAGGTTCAAGTCTCTACAAGGTTGCTCTCTATTGTGGTTCTTAATTGAGAGTTGTTGACTTTGACCCTTGATGAAACACTAGGGCTTCTTTCCCATAGTGCTTACAACCAAGGTTTAAATAACATCATTAGTCTTGGCTTATCACCCTAATTTTTTAAAGGCTTATTCCTTTTGTGAAATGGTGGAGCCTCTCTCCTATATTGCCTACAACCAAGGTTCACGTCTCCACAGGGTTTCTTTCTTAGGATGTGAAATCCCTCCCTCCCATAAAGAGGCATGTAAAATTTTACTCTTGATCAATCAATGATTTGGCTTATCAAAGCTGATCATTTGCAACAACAACACATCGTTTAGCATTTATTGTAAACCTTACTTGGGAGAAATAGATAGCAATAGATTTTATCTTACCAAAGATTTTATCACCCCTCAAGCCCTTCTAAGATCCCTTAATATTCTCCCCCTTTTGGCTCCCCTGATGAATCTATTAGCATGAATGTTTTTGGCATTCCTTTGGAGAAGTATCATAACCATTGAAGAGTTGGTTAGTGTGATTTACATGTTTCATTAATGAGTATATGTGTCATTGATGTCAATGTAGTAATATTTCTATGAAGATTGAAAGAGTAGAAGATAGAGAATGGGGTCATACAAATAGTTGGTTGAAGTTAGATCAAGTACATTTAGGGATATATTCTACATTGTGTCTTGATGAAGTAGACAGGTTTGCATGTAGAGAGTCAAAGATATGTAAGAGTTATGCAAGGATTGCATAGGATAATGTGTAGATAGAGTACCTGACAAGTAGTTTATGATGTTTGGGTTGTATCACTTAACAGTGATAGAATCATGGTGAGAAAAGTTACACAGTGATAATAGACAACCTAATAACGATGTCAAAGAGTGTGCAAGGTCAAAGGTTTCATGTGTAAGAATTTATATAGACTATAAGACAACAATATTTTTTAATGAATTCTAATATTTTAATGAGGTCCTATTATAGTTAATTGGAAAATCCTCAAGACCAACTCAAGGAATTATTTTGAGGATATGGGATAAAGGAAGTTTATTTTTCTTGTGGTGAAGTGTGTAATTCATACAAGTGAAAATTCTATTGTATGTGAGAAAGTGATATGCAAAGTTAGTAAATGTATGTAAGTGATCAAATGAATCAATATAATGCAAGTCCAAAGATCTAGTATTGAGATCAGAAGAGGTTTGGTCCAGTCAAGAAGAAAGAGGAGTTCAAGTTATTAATTTCTATTATTCTACAAGGAA
Source organism: Cupressus sempervirens (assembly GCA_028749045.1). Taxonomy (NCBI): domain Eukaryota; kingdom Viridiplantae; phylum Streptophyta; class Pinopsida; order Cupressales; family Cupressaceae; genus Cupressus; species Cupressus sempervirens. The sequence goes on along the minus strand of CM053788.1, from coordinate 411,489,235 downwards.
TAATGTAGACATCATTTGGATAGTCTGTCCTTCTTCTTGATACAACTCCTAATAGGGATTCCAAGTCTCCTAATGGGGACTAATAATTACTGGATTTACTTCATTGGCTCCTAATAGAGTCAATCCTCTTACAAGACTTTTTTATATTAGTACACCTTTCTATGGGTACCATCCCTACTAAGTTTTTCTCTCTAATCAAGGGTTTCCCTAGTTGAGATATTTGGTATTATTGTGCATTTGTATCTTCTTATGGTTTTGGGTTATATTGCTGACATGGTTAAGGATTAAGAAGGTTGATAAATTTTGTAATAGTTGGATAACATATTCAACCCCACACCACTCCACCCACCCTCCACCCCAACACCCCCCCCCCCCCCCCCCTACACCCAATTATCTTGGTGAACTTTACTTTCTACTATAGTCCCAAATTAATACCCCTTTCATAGGATACTAGCTTGGATCAGAATGTTCACATTGACTAAGAAGAACTAGAGTTATACCCATCCTTGCCTTGTCAAACCTTTTCCCACCTATTGATGAGCCTCTAAAAGGCCATTATTTTGAGATCCTTTTTATCTTGATTTTAGATAATTATCTTGTAGAAACTTTTATGACTCTATGGTTTTAAGTAAATGAACTAATACTTTTAGGAATATGTTATATGTATGTTAAGACATAAATTTGAAGAATAGATAGTTTAGATATGCTATATTTTCTTAGGTTTATGAACTTCTATTGTATAATGAAGGAATGTTGCATGCTAATAAATGTTTCCTCATCCATGCTTAGTTTTGGGTAGATTCCTTCCTATAACTGTAGAATTTTCAAAGAGTTATAGTTTGAACATTATACCTTTTCTAATGTTGATGATGAAATGAATATATGTATGTGTAAGTTGTATACATGTAATGATTTTTAGGTACTTGCAATGCATATTCAAAGTCATCACTTCAATGCTAAGTCAAATCTGACCATATTGTTGAATCATCATAACAAGTACAATATTGTGTGATTTCTATTATGGAAGTGCACAAATATAGCTCCCTGAACCTGCTATATTCTTGGAGGAGTTAATCGCAATTAATGATATTTTTGTTGTAAACTTTATGAACTTGTAATTGTTCGTCATTGATGGATTGATCATATAGTTAGGAAGTTTTTGTATTTTCCCTTTAAATAATGCCCATTGTAGCTTTGAAAGAAGTTTTTGGAGAGAAAAGATAGAATAGATTGATTTCCATAACAATAGTGTGTGATCTTAGTTTTAATCAGATGTAATTTCTTACCATGAATGAATAGAATAAAAATTTTAAGTTTCCATCTTCTATATTGATTGTCTTTTCTATTTACTCATCCAAGGGGGCCCACTTGGTGAGTGAACTGCTTTGTTAGAATAGATTTCATTTCCTTGTTTGTTTCTTCACAAGGAATAATTTTGTTGTTCCCATAATCATTGATAACAAAATAAATGAACTATTCTTATAGCATAGGTGTATATAGAGATTTATTATTTACAACACTACTTTAAACTCTAAGATAGGATGTTGTTTCAATTCCTAGCTTAGTCTCCTTTAGCATTTCCTTTGTTTTAGTTGTAATGACTTAAAGAGGAATTAGAGCATATACTTTGTAGCCACCCTCTGATGCTTACACTCTCAAGTTGAAAAAGGAAAATGAAGTTAATATGTTATCCTTTAGGAAAATACATGATTCTATCTTGATGGGGACACCACCCAAGCACAGAATGGACATAACAGGAAAGGGAAAATTCTATTAACTATGTAAATATGCTATTACATTTAGTACAAAGAAAATAGACTTCAAAACATGCCCTAAGGGCTTACAATAGTATAAGTTTGGAGATAATTTCTCCTTTTAGTACCTCCTCTCAAACTCCACTCCGAACTGCCTTTTACAATGCCAGAAATGTTCTTAAATAGACCTCAGAGGGTTAAGTATTAGGAGTACATTCTAAAAAGTGCTAGTTGGCATCCACCGACCAAATATGAGGCTCCAGAAGCTGCATTAGAAATTGACACAAATCTAGAAGAATCCAAAAATGGTAACCGAACTTTCGAGAGGCATAACTTTTGAACCGTAGCTCCGATTGATGAACCGTTTATAGTTTTGGAAAGCTCTCAAAGTGATCTATAGCCCTATGGACCAGCTTCACTTGTACCCCATTTTTTGGCCCATTTAGAGGTCATTTAATGACCCTAACCTAACTTTGAAGCATTCTTAGGAGGTCTCCAAAAATTGAAAAATTGCAATAACTTTCAAACTGTGGGGCCTTTTGACCTGATTCTTTTTCTAGAATGCTCTAAATTATAATTACATTCATCTAGCCAATTTACACCTTCTAGTTAACCAAAATCATGGCTCAATTACATACTCCTATTTTTTTGGCATTTACACGTATCCCAAGGTGTTCAAATACTCTATCCTAGAACACTGATAGTGGAACTGTGAGAGTTGGAACCTTTATTTGACCCAAATGGGTATCCAAAAATGAAAACATAGTATTGCCCTTATACATCTGGATGCTCCTACATTAAACACCCAGGGTAGATTGAAAAGTGATCCTATCACTTTATGAATGGTATAGGAAATCCCAAATGGGAAACCTCAGCTGTTGATATCCAAGTTGAGTCCTCTATCGGCCGTCCTTTCCACTTGACCAAATACTCTTCATACTGCTTATTTCTGGTACTCCTACCCACATGATGATCTCCTCCTTCTTAGAAGTAGGAATTGGACATGGCTCTAACATCAGCTCCTCATCTGCACCATCATCATGATACTTTGTTAAGTACTGGATGGAAATTTTTCTTTCTGTAAGTGTACCATGACTATATCCCCTACTTGGAATTCCTTATGTCTTCTCCTTTGCTCAGCCCTAGCTTTATAATCTTGATTCATCTTTGTAATGTGTACCTGGACCTCCTAATGTAGAGACTTGATATGTTCAGAAAATTCTTTAGCTTCAACACTTTTCCTTTCTCCTTACTCTATCTTCCTCAACTTTGGTGCAGTCCTTGGGCTACTTCCATATACAATTTGGAATGGTGATCTACTAGTACTCCTATTTATAGAGTTATTGTAAGAAAACTCTACTTGTGGTAGAATCAAATGCCACCCCTTGGGCTTATCCCGAACTAAACATCTCATCAAATTGCCCAGACTTCTGTTTACCACTTCTGTTTGGCCGTCAGTCTGTGGGTGATGTGTGGAACTGAATTTCAAGTCCGTTCTCAACTTCTTCCACAATGTTCTCCTAAAATACCCTACAAATTTAGTATCTCTATCAGAAACTATACTCCTTGGAAGACCATGTAGTCTTACCACCTCTCTGAAAAACAAGTCTCCAATATGAACATCATCATGAGTTTTGTCGCATGGAATGAAATGTGCCATTTTGGAGAACCTATCAACCACCACAAATATTGAGTCATTACCCCTTTGTGTTCTTGGCAATCCAAGAACAAAATCCATACTTATGTCTTCCCATGGCTTTGATGGAATAGGCAATGGCTGATATAGTCCAGTATTGTGACTAAACCCCTTGGCAACTTGACAAATTTGACAACTATGTACAAACTTCTTCACATCCTATGACATTTGAGGCCAAAAATAATGTTCTTTGAGAATGGAAATGGTCTTATCTCAACCAAAATGTCCTTCCATCCCTCCATTGTGTTTCTCCTTAATTAGATTTTCCCTCATGGAACTCGTTGGAATGCATAATTGATTTCCCTTGAATAACATACCATCCTAAATTAGATAGTCTAACCACTTACTTCTGTCTATAGCAATGGGCTCCTTACGAGCTTTCCATGCTTTAGCAAAATTAGGATCATCAGGGTATAGATTCTCGAGTTCATCAAACCCAACTACTTCAACCTACATTACTGTAAGCAACAACTGTCTCCTACTTAGTGCATCTGCAACCCTGTTAGATTTTCCACTTCTATACTTCAACACAAATGTATAGCTCTGCAAGAACTCTACCCACTTCATATGCCTCTGATTCAATTTACCTTGTCTATTTAGGTACTGTAATGCCTAGTGATTAGTATATATAAAAAATTCCTTTGGCAATAAATAATGCCTCCATTTCTTTAAGGCTTGAACTATTGCATAGAACTCTTGATCATAAACAAAATACTTCCTTTTTGCATCATTCAATTTTTCACTAAATTATGCAATAAGCTTACCTTCTTGGCTTAATATAGCCCCAATAGCACTGCCACTTGCATCACAATCCACCTGGAACACCTTTCTAAAATTTGGAAGTGCCAACATAGGTTGTTTTTTTACCTTCTTCTTTAGCAATTCAAAACTTCTGGCAGCTGTTGCAGTCCATTTGAACTTTTTTATATCCCCTCTTATTATGTCAGTCAGGGGTACACATATGCCACTGAAATTCTTAATGAACTTCCTGTAAAAACTAACTAGACCATGAAATGATCTTACCTACCTCAGTAGCAGACCTTGGAGTAGGCCATTCCAAGATGGCTTTTACCTTCTTTGGATCCATTTTGAGACCTTCAGGTGAAATAACAAACCCCAAGTAGACTAACTCCCTTTTTGCAAAGATACACTTCTTCAGATTAATTAACAATTTCGCTTCCCTTAACCTTTCAAGGACATTATGAATATGCAATAAATGTTCTTCCAAAGTCTTGCTGAAAATTAAAATATCGTCCAAATAGACAATAGAAAATTTTTCCAAGAACTTCTCAATACCTCATTCATAAGCCGCATGAAGGTGCTCAGGGTGTTCATCAATCCAAAGGGCATGACTAATCACTCATAAAGACCCTCCTTGGTCTTGAAGGCTATTTTCCACTCATCTCCTTCTTGTATCTATATCTGATGATAGCAACTCTTGAGATCTATCTTTGTGAATTACTGAGGTCCACTCAAGCAGTCCATAAGATCATCCATTCTTGGCAAAGGAAACCAATACTTGATGGTTATCCTATTTATAGCTCGAGAGTCTGTACACATCCTCCACTCTCCGTCCTTCTTTGGTGTGAGTACTGTAGGTACTACACATGGACTCAAGCTCTCCCAAATCAAGCCCTTCCTCAATAGCTCCTAAACCTGTCTATTTAGCTCCTCAATTTCAGTAGGAGTCATCCTGTAAGCAGCCTTGTTAGGAAAACTAGCTCCTAGAATTAAATCTATTTGATGACTGATTTACCTTACTGGTGGTGATCCTTATGGAACATTATCAGAGATAATATCTCCAAACTCACCTAGTAAATCTAAAACTTCAAGTGGTATTTCACTACTACCTTCTTTATCTTTTCGAGGAATCAAAGCATAGCACATATGCTGATGTTTCATGCCATCAAAAAACTTCCTTCCATCAACAAGACAAATCCTAGCATTGCTACATACCTTTTCACCTTCCTTTTTCATGGGCTTCAGTTTGTGGTAAACTCCATCTTTTGTTAGAGAGTATGTGTTTTCATGGCCATCATGTACTGCATGGCTATCAAACTACCACAGTCTTCCCAACAATAGATGGCAAACATCCATTGGAATAACATCACAGAGAACTTTATCATGGTAACTCCCAATTTTGAATTTCACTAAACATTATTCACTTACTAGGACCTTATGATCATCTTTCACCCAAGCAATCTAATAGGGCTAGGGGTGTTTCTCCCTCTTGAGCTTTAGCTTAGAGACCATCTCCTCTAATACCAAGTTATCAATGCTACCACCATCAATGATCACATCACAACATTTATCCTCACACTTGCACCTGGTAAAGAATAAACTCCTCCTTTGTTCAATTTCAATCTCACCACTTAGTAGGACCCTTTCATTTACTAAAGCCTCTCCTCTTCCTGCATCCTCTGAATATGATGATTGTGCATCCTCATCCACATGAGCAACCCTAGCTTGACCCTCAGCTCTCCTATCTGTCCTTCCTTGTCATTGAGGGCATTCAAAGGAATGAGGACCTTCTTCATTGCAATAGAAATAGGCACCATTGAAGCCTCCTCTTCCTTGTCCACATCCTCTACCTCTTCCTCTCTGATTTCCAAAGTCTTGATCTTGGGAGTGGTTGAAACCCTCATTCCTCTGGTTCCTACTAGTACCCACATCTTCATTTTTATTTTGGGTTTCATTTTGGCCTCAAGATGACCTACCACTACCCCTTCCTCCTTGACCACACCCTCTTTGTCTCCCTTCAAACCTCTTATTTAGCTTCTCTTCAACTCATAGGGAAAACTGGTATGCCTCTTCAACGCTAGTCATTCTTACCAGACTTAATTCCTCCTGGATGCTAGGTCACAACCCACTGATATAACGAGCAACCTTCTCCTTATTTTCTTCTGCATGCTCTGCTCTAATCAAAAGTTGGTAAAACTCCTCTATATATTCTTGGACTAATTTTCTTACTTTCTTTAACCCATGCATCTTCTTAAACAAATCAACCTCATAATCAACAGGAATGAATTGCTTCTTCAATTTGTCCACCATACGATCCCACCTTGTGATCTTCTCCTTTCCTCTTCTATTTCTTTCCGATTGAACCTCTTGCCACCAAATTTTGGCATGGCCTTTTAATTTGGCCTTTGCAAACTTAATCCTATCTGGATCCCTGATATCCTCATACTCAAAGTACTCTTCCAGTTCATTGATCCAGTCGATCAACTCATCTAGTTTCAAATTTCCTGAAAATATACCCACATCAATTGTAGGTCTTTTTCCAAACTTAGTAATGGCCCTAAAAAGCCTTTCCTTTGCCTAATTTAGAACTTCTCTATCAAATTCCCCTTCTGTTCCAATTTCTTCTTCTTCATTATCGTCCTCACTTTCGTCGCCTATGGCAACATTTGTTCCTCTACGGAGCTCCTCCTACAATGCTTGTACCTACCTTTGGAGGGCTCTAACCTCCTCAAGATTAATAGCTCTAGCCCTTCCACCATGCTCTCTTTATAGAGGCATCTTCTTAACTCAAACCCACAACCACATAGTCTTGTTCCAAACTACCTCACATTCGGTGCTCTGTCTACACACTCAGGAAAACCAGCTTTGATACCACTTGATGGGGACACCACCCAAGCACAAAATGGACACAACAAGAATGGGAAAATTGTATTAATTGTGTAAATATGCTATTAAATTCAGTATAGAGAAAATAGACTTCAAAACATGCCCTAAGGGCTTACAACAGTATAATTCTGGAGATAATTTCTCCTTTTAGTACCTCCTCTCAAACTCCACTCCGAACTGCCTTTTACAATGCCCAAAATGTTCTTAAATAGACCCCAGAGGGTTAAAGATTAGGAGTACATTCTAGAAAGTGCTAGTTGGCATCCACCAACCAAATAGAAGGCTCCAGAAGCTGCATTAGAAGTTGACACAAATCTAGAAGAATCTAGAAATGGTAACCAAACTTCTGAGAGGCATAACTTTTGAACTGTAGCTCTGATTGATGAACTGTTTACATTTTTGAAAAGCTCTCAAAGTGCTCTATAGCCCCATGGACCAGATTCACTTGTCCCCCATTTTTTGGCCCATTTAGAGGTCATTTAATGCCCCTAACTTGACTTTGAAGCATTCTTAAGAGGTCTCCAAAAATTAAAAATTTGCAATAACTTTCAAACCATGGGGTCTTTTGACCTGATTCTTTTTCTGGAATGCTCTAAATTACAATTACATTCATCTGACCAATTTACACCTTCTAGTTCACCAAAATGATGGCTCAATTACATACTCCTATTTTTTTGGCATTTACACATATCCCAAGGTGTTCAAATACTCTATCCTAGAACACTGATAGTGGAACTGTGAGAGTTGGAACCTTTATTTGACCCAAATGGGTATCCAAAAATGAAAACACATGAAATAAAAACTGAGTCTAAGTACATTTTTTGGTTGACACAGGATTGCCCTTATACCTCTAGATGCTCCTGCATCATATCTAATCATGGAGTCATTGTGAAAGGATTTCCAATCCCTTATTTCTAAGGTACTAAGTTGACTAACCAGTTTTGGCACCATTGCCAGGGAAGATGTTAATCTAATTCAACCTTGACATCATTATGTTAGTTTAGATTTTGCATTATTTTGCAAACATAGAAGAAGAGACCTCCTTGGGAGATTTATTCCCCATAATACTTAGGAAAACATTTTTAATCTTGAACCTAAAGAACTTTATAGTGAGAATGAAGAAGAACCTTTTGAAAATCCATTCACTACTAATTAAGAATGAATACCCTCATCCTCTGATGAATCCTTGCATTTGAATGATCTCTTTGCTAAACCTAAATACCAAGATAATCCACTTGCCCTCGTTATCTATCAACCACCACTACTACTACCTCCTCTAGCAATGGTTCAACCTCAACCTACATTTCCTTTCCCTATCCCTCCTTAGTAGGGTAACCAAAATTTGAAGAACATACCTATTGTTGCAATTCCCAAGTTTTATGGCCTGATCATTGAAGACCCTAAAACCTTTCTCTTTGATTTTGACATACTTTATAGAAGTTATGACTATACAACTGGTGCCCATAAATTGAGGTTGTTTCCTTCTACCCTAAAAGAACCTTCTCTAAGATGGTTCATGGGGTTGGGTGTCAATGTTGTAATAGATTGGCCTACAATGAGAAACTTATTTCTCATGAAGTATAAAGAATACTGCAAGGGTTGAGATTTGAAAGGGGATGACATTTTCAAAATGTCCCAAAAGGATGATGAAGCCTTGGAAGATTATGTTTGTTGATTCTTGTTCAACTTGTAGTATAACACATAATATCAATTGAATGAGGAATCAAAGAAACATATTTTTCTAAGAGGCATGAATAATGGAAGTATTGAAGCTCTAGACCTTATGGCAGGAGGAGATATCACTCAAAAGACTTGGACTAATATACATAATATATGCATGAATTATTCTAGAGCCACTATGAAGAAAGGTAGGGGACTTAGAGATCTACCACACAAGTCCAATGGTAGTTTAGGAGTATCCATGATGAAATTATCTAATTTACTATCAAATTTCAAATAAGATATCATTAATGATGTAGCCACTTAGCTAGACACAATGCAAGCAAGAAGGAAGAAGATGAATTTAATGCCATGTTGATTGAATATTATCCACATTGTAGAGAAAAGAAAAGGCACCATAGATGTAAGTCTATTGCAACTTATTGATTTTATAGTCATTGATAAAAATGGAGAGGTTATTTATGTTTCTCAACAAAGGCCATTGGCTCAAATATAAGGTATGCCACAAGATCCTCTTCAAAGTTACAATAATAGCAATCAATGACAAAATTCTCAAAATACTTGTTTTAGTGGAAACAATAATTGGCAACAACCCTAGTAGAGTTGGCAACAACCTCAGTAGGGTTGGAAGCAATCTCAACAAGGTGACAAAAACCCCAACAAGGTTGGAAACAACCTCAATAGGGTTAGTAGCAACCTTAGTAGGGTTGGCCACAAACTTAGAATTAGAATACCCAACCTAGTCAGCAAATCCTATTGCTACCAACTCAGTAGCAAGCCTTAATGCCTCCTCTTTTAGCCACTAATACTCCTCCCAAGTAGACCCAACTACAAATTCAGCCTAATCCTAATTCAAACAATACTAAAATATAGGCTCAAAAACAAAGTTATGCTATCTCATTAAATGATATTCACTTAAGGCCAGACACCACTCTTCCTACACCTGAAAAGCCTATAATAATTGAGGTTGAAGATCCTTCGACTGAGCTGACAGATGAATCAAATTAGAAGACCTCTCCTATAGCCAAAGAACCTCCATACCCCCATAGGTTGATGGAACAAAGCTATCCCACAAAGAACCATGTAGTCATTGATTTTCTTAATCAGCTAAAGCAGATGATAGTAAAAATACCATTATTGGATACTATTGAGGAAGTCCCTACCTATACTAAAGCTATTAAAGAAGTATGCATCAAACAACTAGGAAGGAAGAGGAAAGATCTAAAAACCATTCATATCCTAGGAGAGTTGTCTAATTTAATGCTAGAGAAATTAACTATACCTAAATACTCTAACCCTGGGAGTCCTATAGTTACACTCACTATCCATGGGATCCAAGTTCAAAATGCTTTAGTTGACATAGGAGCATCTATAAATGTCATTATAAAGGAGGTGTTGTCTAGGCTACATATCATTGGCCTCAGGGAGACCTCCACTATACTTTAGCTTGCTGATAGAAGATGTGTATTCACCTTAAATTCTTAGGATTATCTAGTTGATTTTTTTATTCTCTCCCCTAAGGCTAATATGGGAGGATATCCTATAATTTTAGGAAGACCATAGTTGGCCACTGTAGATGCCTATATAGCTTGCTGATCTAGAAAGATGACAATATCCAATGGTATATATACCAAGAACCTAAATTTATGCTCCCCTACTCAACCATTGTTACTAGATGACCAAGTAATCTGTCTAGACTTGGGTGATGATCTAGAATTTATTTCCATCCATTAGTTGATGATAATAGGTAGATAATCATTCATAGCTTCTCAATAAGAAGATGAAATGATATCACCCATTATTCTGAATAAATATGAAATAGAGTCTCAAGTGTGTCCTCAAGATGAATGTATCTTAGGGACTATATTACCATCCTTGAATTCACCACATTATTTAGAAGCTTCACAATTTTTGCACTCATTATTACCTCATGAGATGGATTATTCTCCTATTGCCGAATTGTTCATGGTAGATAAGGTTATTAAGCTAGAAATTAGTCCAAGAAAAGAATTGAATGTAAACAATGCCTTATCACCCTCCCAATAGAAGATTATATTATAGTTACTAGAGGAGTATCAAGAGCTTTTTCTTGGGATTACATGGACATGAAAGGATTAGATACTATACTTTGCACTCACAAAATTTACAACAGCCCTAATTTCAAACCCGTTTGATAGCCTTAGAGGAGAGTTAACCCTATTTTAAAAGATAGATAAGAATGAATTTTAGTAACTACTAAGTGATGGTTTTATATACCTCCTCTCTAATAATCAACGAGTCTCAACCCTAGTTATAGTACCTAAGATAGGAGGAAAATGGAAAGTTTGTGTAGATTATGGGGAGCTCAATTCAGCCACTAATAAAGACCATTTTCCTTTGCCATTCATAGACCAATTCCTTGACAACCTAGCTGGAAAAAAGTATTTTTCTTTTCTAGATGGCTTCAATAGTTACAATTAGATACAAATAGCCCTTGAGGATCAAGAAAAAATAACTTTTACCTGCTCATGGGGAACATCTTCCTACTCATTTTTTCCTTTTGGCTTGCACAATGTCCCAACCACATTTCAAGGAGCTATCATTAGTATCTTTTCATATATCTCTGCTGACTATATGGATATCTACATGGATGATTTTACTATTTATGGTGCTGCTTTTAAGGAAGCAAAAGAAAACTTAGAAATGGTACTCAAAAAGATGTAAAAACTATAACGTTTCCTTAAATAATGAAATTTTTTTTATGATGATGGAGGAAGGTGTAGTGTTAGGTCATTTCATCTCATCTAAAGGCATATAAGTAGATCAAGCAAAGATTGAAGTTATCAATACCTTGCCTATGCCAAAGAAGTAGAAGGATGTATGAAGTTTTTTGGGATATGTTAGATATTATAGAATATTCATTAAAAAATTTAGTCAACTTGTAACACCCCTCTACAACCTACTCAAGAAGGATTCTAATTTCTTTTCTTTTCTTAGAACTCTTATTGTGCTACATCTTTCCTACAAGTTAAGGAAGTTCTTACCACAACACCTATCCTGAGAGGACCCAATTGGGGACTGCATTTTCACATTGATATAGATGCCTCAAACTATGTTATAGGCATTATTCTAGGACAAAAAGTAGACTCAGTTGAACATGCCATTTATTTCATCAGAAAGAATTTGTAAGGTATAGATTTTAACTACATAGTCACTAAAAAAGAATTACTTGTAATTATTTATGCCCTTAATAAATTCAGGCATTAAATTATTGCCTATGAAATATTTGTCCATACTGACCATTCTACTATAAAATATTTGGTGAACAAGCCTATAATATCAGGAAGATTAGCTCATTGGCTATTACTCATGCAAGAATTTAATATCAATGTACTAGATAAAACTAGAAAGATAATTGTGGTAGATAATTTTCTCTCTTGGTTACATTTCCTTGATGATCCTTTAGCCATCGATGATAGTTTTCTAGATGAACACCTTTTTCTATTATTATCAAAAAATCCATGGTATGTAGACATTGCTAACTTTCACACATAGGTAAAATGCTAGTTCACTTCTCTGCCAAAGCAAGAAAGTTACTAGTAGAGAAGAGCTTTAACTATTTATGGATTTCTAGATTTATGTTCTATAGTAGACCTAATCAAGTCATCTATTAGTGTCTAAGAGAGGATGAAACATATGATGTCTTAAACGAATATCATAATGAGCCCTATGGAGGCCACTTTGTAGCTAAAAGAATCACTTTCAAAATCTTGACAATTGGGTATTATTGGCCAAGTTTGCACAAGGATGCAACTAGATATACAAAAAAATTTGACAAGTGTCAATGAATGGGAAGACCCAATAAATCATATGAAATACCCTTGCAGCCTCAAGTATTTGTTACACACTTTGACAAATGGGGGATTCACTTTGTAGGACCTATTTAACTTTCTTCACAAGGAAAATCCTACATTCTAGTTTGTACTGACTATGTAACCAAAAGGGAAGAGGCTAAACCCATGAAATACCTAAGGGATACCAATGTGGCAAAGTTCTTGTATAAATCCATCGTTACATAGATTGGAGTCCCTAGGGAATTGACATCTGATTAAGGGGCCTAGTATACATCATGTTTGATAACTACTCTTATGAAGGAGTATACTATTAGGCATGGTAAATCATCACCTTATCATCCATAGGCTAATGGTCAAGTAGACATTACTAATAGAGAGCTGGAATCCATCCTTACCATGATAGTAGCACTCCATATGAAGGATTGGGCCACACACCTTCCTGAAGCTCTCTGGGCTTATAGAACCACCTAGAAATCCACAACTGGTTTTACTCCCTTTGATCTTGTCTATGGTAAGTCAATATTAATTCCTATAGAATTTGAATATAAAACATTGAGGACTTCCTTCGAGCTCGGTATGAAACTCACTATTACACAACATGACTGAATCTTGAGTTTAAATGGTCATAATGAATGGAGGAAATCTACATTCAACAACACTAAACTCATTTAGCACCAGAGAAAATAGTGGCATGACAGATTTATTAAAGAGAAAATGTTTAATATAGGATATTGGGCACTCCTTTATGACTCAAAGTACTTGCATAATCTAGGAAAGTTTCAAACAAGTTGGTTAGGACTGTATGAGATTGTTGACATATTTACAAATGTTTTAGTTCAGTTGTCTACCATTGATCCTATCCACTTCAAGTTACTTCTCAATGGGCATTGCCTCAAGCTTTATAATAAACTAGTTAGCTATGAGGATTTCCTGCAACAATTCCAACACAATGAGGATATTCTCATTCCTGTAGCCGAAGAGTCTAGGTCTCCAACCCTAACTCTTGATACTTCTTGACTGTATTCAAGGCATTCATAATAATCACTTTCTTCACCATCCACTCTACTTCACCTTCTCTCTTTCCCATATTACTACTCCATCCCATCACTCTATCAATTCGAATGATCTTTCTAGAACATCATTCCTGTAGCACCCATGCCTTTTCATAGTTTGGGGGAGGGAAATACTTAAGTATTTTTTTTCAAATCTCATGTAACTTTAAAAGTTCATTGAAATAGTTGGAAGTAATTGAATGCTTAATGTCACATGTTGATGACTTGTCCTTCTATGATTTTGTCATTATGAAATTAAGGACATTAAAAGTAGTTACTTAACTTTGAATGATAATTTTCAACATGTTTGGGTAATGAACCTATACATGAGAAGAATTATGAAACTTGGCGCAAAAAAGATATTATGAGATATAGAGCATTAAACTCTCCAAGTACATGCCATTTTTTTTGAGTTTTTCTGAAATAACCAGTGGCATAATATTGCAAACTTTGATTTATCAAGCTCTAAAACATCAAGATTGTTCCAAAATTCTACCAAAGAGAACAATGGGTGGAGGTCTCTAGAGGAATGAGCCAGTTGATCACTAGGTTGTTTCAGGTGATGTAGTCACATGTGAAATGTTTAGAAGAAGGGGATGGTTGGATTATTTTCTTAGTTTAAAAGGATTTGATGAAGAGGTCACTCTTCAATTCATGAGAATCTTAAAGGATGGAATTGTAGTAGTTAAGTGCCTAAGAATTGAGTTCACACAAGACATGATAGCCGAGGTCACTAGGTTACCCCAAGATGGTAAAAATTAGGGAAAAGAGTTTGACTTAAGGATAGCTAGGGAACAATTTAGAGTACACTAGGACCGTCCATTAGAGATTGACGAGAAACAAGGTACTTCTAGATTATCCTTACGAATGGATTTTATTTAGCTAGTAGTGTTTAACATCTAGTGCTTCACATGTGGGGGACATTATAAATATCTACATGCCCTACATTGCAAGATTTTGGCTCACCTACAACATGATTACAGATAGGTAGACCTTCCAAATTTTCTATTTAACATTGTTAAGAAGAAAGCTTCTTTAGTATAGTTAGGAAAGGATCAGTCTGTCTCTCACCATTTCTTAATAAAATTAATCATAGAAAGGGAGTTGAATAAGCAAGAAATTGGGTCATGGGAAGAGTTTTTGTAGTTGAAAATCATCTACTAGTTTCTATAAAGTTGTTCCCAGGGCTGAAAATGTTCTTGAAGCCTCTCCCTCTAGTTCTAGACCAACTAAGAAGAGGATTTACAAAGTTGAACCCTCCATTGCTAGCAAAAAGAGAAGCAAAAATAGAGAAGTTTCTAGTACCCTTGAGACCCCATCGTCTACTAAGAATAGGTCTACCATTAAGAAAGGTAAAGATAGAACTATGGAACCTAAGGTAGAAAGGGTAGAACAACAACAAAATGAGGAGGGTAACATTAATGAAACCTTGCACCCGCAAGAGGAAGAAGATTGAAAAAAACCTTTTGAAGCACCTACAGTGGAAATACCTATAAGAAAGAGGAAATGAAATAATCATCCATGCTTGTCAACACCACCCATGAGGTGAAGTGCCAAGATTTCCAAGGGTAGGGTATTTGAAGCCTCTATTCCCATACTTAACCTTGAGTTTTCTAAAGGTGAAAAGGAGTCCTCTCTAGAGGAAATATTGCAGAAAAATATAGCCGATGAGAATGAGTACCAATCCCATAATTTGCAATTGGAAGTTGAATGTAGTCTTCACTATGTGCTTATTGACATTGATAAAGAGTCTAGTGAGATTGAAGTATCTGAGGAGTTTGAAGAAAGCTCTAATATGCAAGATATTGGTGAAAATATTGTAGAGTTTCCTTCAAAAGACTATCCAAAATTTAGACAATAAGTTGTTGAGGAAGTAATGGAAAAACTTAACCAAGATGGATTAGACACATTAGTTGCAATAGCTACTAAATCCAATAGGGAAGAAAATATGGTGACAATAGTTGTCATAAGGAAAGGAGAATGCTCCACACCATAGAACATGACAAAACTCCCCATTTGGGATTTGAATGGATAGACCTATTTAATCAAGAACCATTTTCACCACCCAATATTTCTACACCTTTGTCTACAAGAATTAATTTATTTGAATAGTTACTATTGGAGAGAGCTCAATGGAAGTTGGAGAAAGAAAAACTAAAACATGTTATTAATGAGTAGAGCTACCAGTTGAAATAGAGGTCAAATAAGAATGAAGTCTTGAAAAGAAGAATTGAGCATATTATAGGATTGATTCTTGAATTAGTAGAATGTAGGTCACCATCACTAGTGTATGCCTTGTTTCATAAAGACAAATTTTCAAATTTTAAATTCACTAGAATTGTGGAAGGTCTTAATCCCTCTATTTCCACCTCATATGAGTTTTATGACCCATATCAATCTATTCCCATTGCTTTGAAATTTTTTTTGTGTGAATTATATCTCCATAATTTAGTAGTACTTAATGACACAGAGTGGAACTCACGCATGTATGTGGGGGATGTGTAGTTAAGAGTACTAATGTCATGGATATGAATGAAATAAGTAGAGAACATCAAGATGCACCTTACAGGGAGAGTGAAATCACACCACCACTATTCATGAGACTGAAAGTTCAACATTCTAGATGGATGTATCTAGATTAGATTTTTATTCTGGGAAATCTTGTAGGATCTAGTAACATCTATTCAATTAGAGAATGAGCCTTTATAGACTAGGAATAATACTCATCTCAAGATGTTGAGAAAATTTTTTTTGCCTCAAGGCAGTGATGGATTAGGATGCCACATGACCTAAAAATAAGAAAGCCCCACTCTCCTTAGAGTTTGACTCTTGCTACTATTAGGGTTCCATGGTATATTGAGTTGAGGAGAAATAAGTGCAAACATTGGTTGTCGTTAAGGTGTCAACCCCCCATTCTCCTACAACCACTATTAGCAGTAAATAACAATGTAGAGGATCATGATATGACAAAAAAAGTATGGCACTGGAGAAGTCTCAAGGTGAATTATGGGTACTTTGACTATGTGAAGAATGAGCCAGGGGAAAGGACACCTAGTTATTGGCAAGTTGGGGCCCAGATCAGGAACTTTATGATTGCTAGGGACCAACAATAGATCATTTGGCAAGAATGATGAGCCTCTAAAAGGCCATTATTTTGAGATCCTTTTTATCTTATTTGTAGACAATTATCTTTAAGTTTTAAGTAAATGAAATTATTTTTTTATGAATACATTATCCATATGTTAAGACATAAAGTTGAAGAATAGATAGTTCAGATATGCTATATTTTCTTGAATCTATGGAATTCTATGGTATAACAAAGGATTGTTATATGTTGATAAATTTTTCCTCATCCATACTATGTTTTGGGTAGATTCTTTCTTGTAGCCATAGGATTTTCAAAGAGTGATAGTTTGAGCATTATACCTTTTCTAACATTGATGATGAAATGAATATATGCATGTGGAAGTTGTAATTATTCAATGTTTTATAGGTACTTGTTGCACATATTCACATTCAACACTTCATGACTAAGTCAAAGATGACTAGATTGTTGAATCACCACAACAAGAAAAATATTGTGTGATTTCTATTATGATAGAAAAAATATAGCTCCCTTAACCTTCTATATTCTTGGAGGAGTTAATTATAGTTAATGATATTTATCTTGTAAACTTTATGAACCTATAATTGATCCTTACTGAAGGAGTGATCGTAGAATTAGGAAGTTTTTGTAGTTTCCCTTTAAATAAGGCCCATTGTATCTTTTAATGAAATTTTTGGACAAAAAAGATAGAATAGATTGATTTTCATAATATTATGTTGCCCCACTTTTCATCCTGTACCCATTATGCAAAGGGAAAAATGGTCTTGTGTCTCAATTACGTTTAGGTATGTCTAAGTCAGTTTCTTTTCCCCAAGTGAAAAGTCTCTCAATCAAATTTTCACCTTCTTCCTTCTCCTACATTACATAACTGGGTGGGTTTCCCTTATTGTCATGAGTTTTGTGGGTAGTCTAAGATCCTTTCCAATGGAGATTCTTATTTTGTATGATGATCTTCACAAAGTCATTTCCAAGAAAGAACTTTCTCATGACTCATTATGTTTACACATAAAGAAAATGAAGCCTATGGAAAACCTAGCATCAACTTCTCCTTCATGGATTTTTGCACCATGTAGGTGATTTTTTGCAGAGGCCAACAAAAGAGGAATACAAGCTAGAACAAGGAGGAAATGAGTCATTTTACGGATGGATTATTCTTACATTGCATTATTATACCTTGGGAGTTACTCAAAAATCATTAGAATGATTAGAATAGCGTCTAGTAGAAAATCCTAAAGTAGCCTCTCCATTGTGGGTTTTCAACTCAAGAAGTCAATTTTTTGACAAAGGTGTTTGTAAGAGAGAAAAGCAAGTAAGCGGTCTCCTTTTTAACTTTCATAGCTCTTTTGAGACTTTTTGAAGTCTAGAGATATATTAACTTAAAAGGTTAAGTGAAAATAAGAACAAGGGCAAAAAAATAGAAGTTGCCTTCTCTGTCGCAGGTTTTCAACCCCTTGAAATGATTTTCCACATCCATTGAAAAATCACTTCTGCAAACATGTTGAGCTCACAGATCAATCACAAGATGCTTAAAAAAGATAATGGAAGCTAGTTGATCACATTTAGGAATGATTCTTGAATAAAATTTGGTTGGGCAGATTTTTCCCCACGGAGTACTCCATTCTTAATTCTCTACAACTTGGTGAAAAATTGGAAAGTAAGTCTATAATAAAGGAAAGTAATCATTGGGCCAATGGGAATAGTGAAATGACATGCAAAAATCTATTAGAAACCCCCACAATTAATGATCTAATGTATTTATCCTTTAATTCACTTGTGTGGTGTAGATCTTGAAGATTAACAGGTGGATTGAGATTTCTATATAAAGATGAACATAACTAATTTTTAAACTATTGCTTTCTTATTTGAACTATTATGCTATCAAATTAGAAAGTGATTTTAAAATTCTCACAATTAGAAGGCCCTACTCTCTGTACTATTTTCAATTTTAAAAGTTATAGTCTGTCTCTGTCTCAGTTAAGATGGTAACAAGATTCACTAGTTTTGATGGACTGGGTGGGATTAAGTCAACATTGCAAAATGTTACAGATACTTCACTCTACCTCTTTGACATGCAAGATTTCCAAACAAGGTTGAAGATGGAACCAATCCACCCAATAATAGAGAAATTCTAAGGAAGAAAGTTAGTGGAAGCAACTGAGTTTCCAATAGCAATTCAAGCCCCTAAGTTGATATAGTTTTAATATCAATTGACCAGCAAACTCTAGTCGATTGCCTCTGGATTCCAGAACAGGAAGAATTTTCTGAATTAACCATGGGAGGAGCCATGTCCAAGTTTTCCTTGAAGAAGATGGTGTGGCAGAAGGAAATCATGAGACCTGGTTCCAAAAACCATGAGGACCAAAGAGTAATGTTCCTAAGACTCTTTTTGGCACTGATCTTAAGCTCAAAATTGTGGACATCCTAGTTCTTTCACATCAGTTGAAAGGTGAGGTAGAAGCACTCAATTTTGTAGAATAATATTTCTTTTTAGTGCAAATCATCTATTTAGACACACATTATGTTGATTGGGCATATGAGGATAGTAAAAATTTGTCCAAAGCTTTGAGTGCTACAAAATTCTACAATGCCTTCTACATGTCCTCTTTCCTAATTTATATGTTGGCTTCTTTAGAAATTGTGGCCAAGCCTCCCCAGAATAGAGGATTTTCTTGATGATGTAAAAAGTTATGAATTTTATCAATGCATGTAGTTACAGCATAGTTATGCAGAATACATCAAGGTTGATGAGTCTTTTACAATGAGGATTTGTAGGGAGCTATAATGATTCCCAGAAAGGAGATTTATCAAAGAATTAATGATAGCAATTAGCTAGTTTAGTAGCTATTTCATTAAACTCTCATCCTTTTCATATTTTCATCTTGCAAATTTTGACACATTTCCTTTAAAGCTACCTAGATACCCAAGTGACATGATCGTTCTCATAGAGATCATAAGACAAGCTATCCAAGTGAATGTGCTAAGTGCTAGTCTAAGGAAGAAGGGATACGAGTTCCTAATGAAGGTTGGGGCTTACAGTTGTGATTCTTGGTCTGAGGCTAAAAACATGCTCAAAGCATTCGAGAGTAAGTAAAAATTGGAGGAATATGAAGTTATGAGGCCCATGTTCAACCCAAATGGATATGCAAGGGAGGTGCTTCAGATTGCAAGTGTGACCAAACATGTCACCACTCTGGAATATTATTGGGTAGATTGCAGAGATGAGTTGGAAATCCATGATCGTGCATTCACCAGACTCATAGTGGAACAAATAAAGACATATGGTGTTGATCTCAACGTAGAGGAATTAGAGGATGATGGTCAAAATATGTATACCAATGCATATCTTACTAAATTAAGAGGAATTCCTATCAGTTCTGAGCCATATGTGGACATGGAGGAGAGTCTATATTTAATGATGGTAAGGATAATCAAAAGAACTGGGAAGTGGGTTGAGTGGATAGCCAAAAAGATTTAGAATAAGGGTGCAGCCACACAAGCCTCTCCAGCAGCTACAATGCCTACTTCATCTTAGAGTGTTATAATGAGTGTGACCATAGCTTGCACCTAAGGACTAGATCAACCTATGGGTGGAGGTGATCAACCCCTAGACAAGAATGTTCCTATAGCCCAAACATGTCATGATGGATCCTTGCCAGTTATAGGAACCCAGACTGGCACTAAAGAGAAGAAAGTAGAAGAAACAAATGGCAGTGCTCCTTCCCCAGTACCTTCCCCACATACTACTCCTATTCCATCTCCTCATACTACCCCTATTCATTTTCTACATATCACTCCAATCCCATTCCATCATCATAGCCCCATGCCATCAGCAAGTGCTCCCTTTTTGAGACTAGGTGGTGCCCCCATATAGATAGTGGACTTAAGGGATGGGAAAAGTAGCACTAGTGAGTCAACAAAATCAGATGAAGAGATGAGGAATATTTTAGAGATGGAGAAAGGCCAAGCTTCTTCTAGACTCATCTCCAAAGATTAAAAGTATCCTTTCTCTTCAACTACTATGGCCATGACTCCAGTGAAGAAGAAGATGTTCAACATCAAATCACTCGAAACAGCTTCCAAGGTGATAGGAACTGACTCTTGGCTAGAAGATACTTTGGAGAGGAAAAGAAAGAGAAAAGATGAGGATGTTTCTACAAAAGACACTATGACCCTCGCAGTTTATTTTGGGACTGTATTGACAAAGGTTAAGAAGCAGAAGACTTTGTCCATACTTGGACAAGATCCAAAAATAGGGCACCTGACAATGGAGATAACAAAGCCGAACAAAGGTGGAACAATTGAGGATATGACTCCTGAGGATTTTACTTTGCATTCAATAGACCTTGGGGAAGCTAGACATGATATAAAGGTTGGCTTATGGAGATCAAACAATGAAGTGATAGAAGGACAATTAGAGAGTCTCAAATTGTGCAAGATCAAGATGAAGGTAGAAATAGAAGATTTGAATAAGTTCATTAGGCAGCTAGACACTCCACTAACAACTATTTTTGGAATGTCTATGACTCAGACTCCTAGTGTAGCCAAAGTGCAAGCTCTCATTTCCCAGCTCCAGGAAGATAGGCACTATGGCCAAATCGAAAGAGAGTGGATTGAGAAACTCAAGTTAGAGGGAGTTTCTCTCATAGATCAAATTGAAAATGTTATCCTCAAATTGGAAATAGAGAAAGATAACATATTATCTAACAGTAACACTCTAGCCAAAGAAATAGTCAGGTGTGATGAATATCTCTCCCTCTTAAAGATGATCATGCAGATGAAATCCATGGAAGCAGTCGAAGCCAAGATTCTAAAAAAGGGTAATGAACCTTTGTGTGAATGGTTCCAAAGTATGCAGTTTAAGCTTGAAATGATTCGAGAAGCTAAGAAAGGGCTCAGAGAGATAGAAGATTAGATAAAAAAAGACCCAAGATAGAGGATTTGAATTGATGAAAGGGCTACACACTGACTCTCAAACTAGTTGTTAAGAAAAAAGACCTCATTATAGTGGAAGTGATGAAAAACAACTTCTCAACCTTTTTGGATAATTTGTCCATAGTGGCATCTAGTAACCAAAACAAAACTAAAGAACTTCAGGCACTTAGTGGATGGATACATGTGGCTATGATGGAGTTTCTAGATCAGTTGAATAGTGTAAAAGATTCGGCAAGGGAACATGGAAAATGGCTTTTGAGATTCACCAATATACACGTGCCCAATCATGAGGAACTAATCCCAGTAATGGTTATTGCCAATTCACATAGAGAGAAAATAGAAAAGGGAAAGAAGCCTACATGATTCATATGATGCCCTCCTTTTGTTTTCTTTCATAATTTTTTAATATGACAAACTAACATCTTGCCATTTGTCACCCTCAGAAGATCAACTGATTAAACTTCCATTGTAACGGTCATCTCAAAAAACTCTATATGTATGAATCGAAAAGATTAATAAAAGGTTGGCATATTTTTGGTGTGAAGTTTTTTTTGTTGCAGAGACAATTGAATGGTATTTTATGTCAATTATTTTCTATTCCATTAGGTATTGTATTTAGTTCATGTTTCTCTTTCCGTTTTACTGGGAATAAAGGAAGAACAGAGCTTCCCCCCTATTTTGAGGGAATGGATGAGTGTGATAAGTATTGTTATAGTTTCATTCGAAAAAGAGATTTTGTTAGTATTCTAGTTTATTAGTTATAGTTTAGGTTTGAATTTTCTTAGTTCAGCATCAGTTGATTATGTGGATGAGATTTACGAACTCATAAGATGTGTGGGTACATGAATCTATTCTAGTGTTGAGAAGTTTTTATTTGTCTGAGTTAAACTTTATTTAGGTCTAGCTCAATCATCCCTCTACTATTCTTGGGTGAAGAACATACCCCAAAGTAGTTTAGGAAGAAAACAAAATTCATTGCAAATTTATTTTAGGGGGCTACACCTACCAATTCAGAAGAAAGCTAGTACATTCACAAAGATCTTTCCAACTATTTGTGATCAGATATTGTTTCGAATTGGGCATTAAAGAGTGATAATCTAAAAGAACAAATCTATTTACCAACATATTTTTGGTGACTCTGCTAGGGAGAATGAACAGTCACTTGATAAAAAAGCCTATGTCATGAGGTAAAATGGTACTACCTCATGAAAATATAATTCCAGTGCTCCAACCTAACCTTGGTTTTTAGGATGACCAAGAGGATATAATTTCATCCCTTGAAAAAATTGTTCGGAGACATAGAAGGAATATTGGACATTACAGGAACACTAGTTTGGTATTATAGGAAGAAGAAAGAAGAGCTAAAGCCTTGGAGAGAGCTATTCAAAGGAGAGATATCTAGAGAGCAAAAAGACAATTGAGACAAGTAGCTCAGAGGTAAACTAGATCTAGCATCTTGGAATAGTTTAGATTCCTTAGAAGTACCAAGGAATGGGGTGTGCAAGATCCTATCTTTGATAAACTCACAGAGCTCAATTTTCCTATTTTAGATGTCCCAAAGTGGAAAGGTGAAGGTAAAAGTTAGAGAAGACCCCCTTCCCCTATTTGAAATCAAGATCCTAGCACTCGACATTCCATGTGTCAAATGTTAGCACCGCATGAAGCAACTGCCCCTCTAGTTGTTAATTTCCTGCCATAAAATGCCAGGACAATCATGGTTGCTCCATGGGCTATGAAAATAGGACCTTTAGCATTAAATGCTTATCATCCACTTTCGGCCAATTCAAGGAATAATTTCCCTAAATTCTTAGGTGATGAGAAAGTCACTATGATGAACACATTAAATATTTCTTTGCAACCACTCATATCTTAGGGGTGGGACTTCAATTAAGAAGCAACCAACTATGAGCATGAGGGATTTCATTTCCAAATTCAATAAGATTATCAGTAGAATTCTAGTTGTTGATAGACCCACACCTAGTAATTTGAAAACTTTCTTTACTAGTGCAATGCCTCTAGATGTCAATTATGATTTAAGGAGGGCACATCCCATAGATCTAGCTAATGCACAAAAGAAGGTGATTGAATGTGAGGATGATTTGATTTCTATGGGAAAATGGCAACAAGAACTTCAAACTAAAGGAAGTTCCAGTAATACCACATCATCAAAGGAGATGATTCAAAAGTTTTCTAATGAGCTAGTAGCAATGAAGAAGCAATTACCCATATTCAATAGCTCTTATCAATAGAACTATCAAAATTCACCAGGAAGAAGCAATGAAAGTAGATTTTCGCAGCTTACAAGTTCACAACCTAGGTTACAAATTGAGGTAGCACCAAAAAAAGGAAATATGCGCATCTTTCATTTGACCATAGATCATGATAGTGAGAGCTGCTCGGAGATAGTCTGCATGTTGCAATTGTCATCCACTAAAAAATTAAACACTAGGTCTCCTTGTTTAGAACAAGATTCCTATCCAAGTGGAAACTTTGGAAATTTATTCTTGGAATACGAATTGGATTCTAAATCAAAAGGTGAGTGTTATGCAACCATTGATGGAACTTCATACACAGTGCTTACCCATGGGGAAAGGTTGAAGAATCAATCCTCTAGTCATATTCACAAAAATGATTCCAGTCCTTTAACAAGTAATACACATACTGATCAAGGAACAACTACTAAACAAATCGAAAAGGATAAGAAATCCTTTGATTTCATTCAATTTTTTGAAGAGTCAAAAATTCAAATTTCCAGTATTGATTATTTAAAGTCACATCCTTTTGGGTTAAAAAGATTGGTAGACTGATGTAGAGGAAGTACATTAGATGCAAATTGCAATGTAATGGTTGAGAAGGAGGATGAAACCTTGACATCTAGTTTGTTTAACCAAGAAGACTCTATAGTTCTAGTGACATCCCCAGGGCAAAAACCTGAGCCTTTTTATATTTCATTGTATATTAATGGATGTAAACTTAGTAATTGTATAATAGATTTAGGTGCATTAGATGATTTTATGCCTTATTCTATAGCCAAAGCCTTGGGTTTCAATCTCACTAAATTTCATGGAAGGTGCTACTCGATGGATGCTAAACAAGTTCCCCTACTTGGGTAGATTAAAGATGCTCAGTTAGCTTTAGCTTATCACCCAAAAAAGAAGCTCCTATTAATAATTCTGGTAGCTGATATTCTAGCCAGTTATGGACTCCTTTTAAGTAGAAGTTTTTTCTAGGACTTGGGGGGAGAAATAAAGCTAGAGTGGTCTTAGGCAGCGATACCTATTGGGAATAAAAAGGTCAAATTAGAACTTGAGGAGAAGGAAAAGTTCATAGTTTTGAAATTAGATGACCCCAAAGCTCAGATTCTCTATCGAGAGCTAGAATTTAGCAACTATATGTTATTTACTAAAGAGAGCCTGGATGGACAATTAGATGAGAGTCAAAGAAAGGAAGTTCTAAAAGGAAATAGAGATGCATTGAGTATATAGACACTTGAATTTGATGGAAGTTGTGCCACCTTTACATCTGGAGCAGGTTTGGTATTGATATCTCTAGAAGGAGAACCTAAGCCTATGGCTTTAAAATTAGAATTTAGGAACAAAAATAACACCTCCGAATATGAGGCCTTATTATTGGGAATAATAATACCAAAAGAAAAAGGGATAAAGGTTTTAAAAGCTCAAGGTGATGTAAAGTTTGTTGTAAAATAGGTAAAAGGATGGTATTTTGTTAAAAATCACAAGCTAAAGAATTACACAAACAGAGTCTGGGATGATATTGAAGGTTTCGATGCCTTCTTTATTGAAGTAGTCTTGAGAGAGAAGAATACCAAAGTTGATTCCTTAGCAGTCTCTGCCACCCTATTACTTCCTCACCCAGATTTCAAAGACAAGAAGTACCAGATTGAAATTGTATATCAATCTGTCATTCCAAATAACACAAAATCATGGCAAGTCTTTAATGATGATAAGAGTTTGTAGATGTTCCTTTAGAATGACAAGTCTAGTTTCAAGCATGAATCAGGCAGAAGTAATCATGAAAATTCTTGTGTAGATAGGGAAAATAATCAAAATGGAGAAGTTCATCTAAAAGGTAACATTATTCCTCCATATTTCATAGCTTTAGAAAAACTATTTAATAGATATGATGCTTACATAAAGCAAAAGAGAGCAGAAAAGGGGCCAACAATGGGTGAATCTAAAGGAGTTAACATTGGAGATATTCATAATCCCAAACTAATTAACATCAAGAAGTGTTGTTTTCCTGAAGAGAAAGAAGCTGCAAAGAATCTATTTATGGAATATAGAGATGTTTTTTCTTGGAGCTATGAAGATTTGAAAAGTTATAGAGATGGGAAGGTAAAACACCAAATCCTACTGAAGCCAAATGCAGTTTCTTTCCTATAGAAACAAAGGAACTACAATCCTAAAGTCACTGATGCCATTTTCTAAGAAGTAGATAAGATGTTAAAAGCAAGAATTATTTATCCCATTCATCATTTCACCTAGATAGCCAATATAGTACCCGTCTAAAAGAAGAATGGAGAAATAAGAATTTATGTTGATTTTTGCAACCTAAATCAAGCATCCCTGAAAGATAACTTTTCCCTTCCTAATATGGATTATTTATTGCAAATAGTGGTAGGATCTGAAATAATGTCTATGCTTGATGGCTTCTTAGGTTATAATAAGGTCAAAGTAGAGGAGAAAGACCAGCATAAGACGATGTTCACTACCCCTTGGGGTACATTTGCATATCGTAGAATGCCTTTTGGACTTATCAACACTAGTGCTACATTCCAAATGTGCATGAATAAGACATTCACTAATTTGAAAGACTAAATCATAGTCATATACCTAGATGACCTCACCATGTTCTCGCGAAAAAGGAAAGATCATATGGAAGATTTAAGGAAAGTTTTGCAAAGATGCTGAGAGCATGGAATTTCTCTCAATCCCAAGAAGTTGATTTTCTATGTAATGGAGGGGAAACTCCTAGGTCATATAGTGTCCTAGGAAGGCATTAGGATCGACCCTGAATGGGTAGAGGCTATTGAAAGATTGAGCTTGCCTTCAAATAAAATCCGAGTTAAATCTTTCTTTGGATAGGTAAATTTCCTCAGAAGGTTTGTGCCTAATTTCATGGAAACAACCAAACACATAGTGGATATGATGAAAAGAAGTTCAAGTTTCAAATGGAATGAGTTAGGAAATTGAGCCTTTCAAGATATAAAGACTGCTATTGCTAATACCCCAATATTATGTCATCCAAATTATAAATGAGATTTCATCATCTATTGTTATGATTCTAAACACACCCTATTAGCCATACTTATGCAAGAAAATAATGAGGGTGTACAAGCCCCAATATCTTTCATGAGCATACCTTTGAAGAATCATGAATTGAAATATTCACAGATTGAAAAGCATGACTTTGTAGTAGTTAAAAGTGATTTTATATCTTGAATTCACATTTTGTGATCTTTGTATTAGATGTAGTAGTGAAGAGTGTATTGACATAGCAAGATGTGGGCTATAATGTCAGAGGAGCATGGGTGGAAAAGATACAGGAGTATGATATAGAAATAAAACCTACTAGAATAATAAGGGGAAATGCTTTGTGCAAAGCAATTGCAGAAAACAAGATAACTAAAGAATCAGAAGAATTGGGGGAGAAGCAGTTGGTGTTGGCTATAGGCCTTTATGATTCATGGTTTGAAAATATTTCTTATCTGTTGACATATGGTGAATGCCCAAAAGGCTTAAATGCAAAACAAAGGCAAGATCTCAAATTGAAAGCAGCTAAGTATGTGATTTGGGATGGTAAGCTATTCAAAAAAGCCATTGATGGAAATTTCCTTAGGTGTGTAGAAAAACAACAACAAGAAAAACTATTGAAAACATTTCATGATGAGGCTTGTGGAGATCATTTCTCATCTTTAGTCACTGATTTTAAGATACTAAGGTAGTGTTATTACTGGCTTAGGATGTTTAAAGATGTATACGCTTGGGTAGCAAAATGCGAGAAGTGCAAGATGTTCTCTAGACGTCCTCAATTAGCCACTCTACCATTGAGACCTATTATCATTGAAGGACCTTTTTAGCAATGGGGTCTCAATTTTATTGGTCTGATTAGTCCTACATCTAGTTCCAGTCACCAATATATGATGACTGTGACTGCCTATTTTACAAAGTGGGTGGAAGCTAAAGCTACTAAGAAAACTACTTCTGAAGTGGTGTGTGAATTCATAAAGGTGAGCATATTGGTCAGATTTGGTGTTCTTATTAAATTGGTGATGGATAATGCATCTTATTTTTCTTTGATTTAAATTACTAACTTCTTCTTTGAGTACAGAATCATCATGTGTCATTCATCTAACTATTTTCCCCAAGGAAATGGCCAAGCTGAGTCAAGTAATAAGAATCTAATGAATATTGTTAAGAAATTGGTTTTAGATAATCAAAAGAATTGGCACAAAAAGATTCATGAGGCATTGTGGGTAGATAGAGTGACACCTAAAAGGGTAATTGGAATATCTCCCTTCAAATTGGTTTATGGAACTGAAGCTAATCTTCCCTTACCTTTAGAATTAGCCATGAATAAACTAAGAACAATGATCAAAGATGATGTTTTCAAGGACAGTTTAGAAAAGAGGATCTTGTACTTGAGTAAACTTGAAAACGAAAGGGAGGAAATTGTAGACCACATCACACAACACTAGATGCAAGTGAAGGATCTCTTTGATCAGAGAACAAGACCATGAAAGTCCATGGTAGGAGATAGTGTGTTGCTCTGGGATAAGCAAAGTGCTCTGAAAGGAATGCATAAGAAGTTTGATGATCTATGGAAAGGTCCATTCAAGAATCATCAAGCATTTGAAAAAAATTCTTTCAAATTGGCATATGAAGATGGCGAAGTACTACCCCTAACCTATAATGGTCAAGATTTGAAGCTTTATCAAATTGCTAACTGAAAATAGGTAACCCTTGTATTTTATATTATATTTAGGCTTAGTATCTCCTTATGTTTCCTAGTTAATCCTTTCCCTTTGCTTTTGTTTTCCTATTCTTTGTTTTGCTATTTTTTGTTGTGTTGCAACATTTTTTTAACCTTTTTTGCGAAACTAGAGATTTTGAGTTTCTTGCTTGGGTATGATCAACCCAAGTACACAGTCAGAGCCAACTGTTGCCCCACTTTTCATCCTGTACCAATTATACAAAGCGAAAAATGTTCTTGTATCTCAATTAGGTTTAGGAATGTCCGAGTCAGTTTCTTTTGCCCAAGTGAAAATACTCTCCATCAAATTTTCACCTTCTTCCTTCTCCCACATTACATAACCAGGTGGGTTTCCCTTGTTGTCATGATTTTTGTGACTAGTCTAAGATACTTTTCGAAGGAGATTCTTAGTTTGTATGATGATCTTCACAAAGTCATTTCCAAGAAATAACTTGCTCACAACTCATTATATTTTACACATAAAGAAAATGAAGTCTGCGAAAAACCTACCATTAGCTTCTCCTTGGCAAATTTTTGCACTACATAGGTGATTTTCCGCAGAGGCCAACAAAAGAGGAACACAAGCTAGAATAAGGAGGAAATGAGTCATTTTATGGATGGATTGTTCTTACATTTTAGTATTATACCATAGGAGTTACTCAAAAATCATTAGAATGTGTAGAATAGCATCTGGCAAAAAAGTCTAAAGCAGCCTCTCGACTGTAGTTTTTTGACCCGAGAAGTCAATTTTTTGACAAAGGTGTTTGCAAGAGAGAAAAGCAAGTAAGTGGTCTCCTTTTTTATTTTTGTAGATCTCTTGAAACTTTTTGAAGTCTAGAGACATATTAACTTAAAAGGCTAAGTGAAAATAAGAATAAGGGAAGAAAAATAGAAGTTGCCTTCTCCACGGTGGGTTTTCAACCCCTTGAAACAATTTTTAGCATCCATTGAAAAATCGCTTCTGCAAACATGTTGAGCTCATAGATCAATCACAAGATGGTTAAAAAATATAATGGAAGCCAGTTGATCACATTTAGGAAGGAATCTTGAGTAAAATCTAGCTGGACAAATTTTTCCCCACGTAGTACTCTATTCTTAATTCTCTACAACTTGGTGAAAAATGGGAAAGTAAGATTGTCATAAAGGAAAGTAACCATTGGGCCAATGGGAACAATAAAATGACATGAAAAAATCTATTAGAAACCCCCACAATTAATGATCTAATGGATTTATCCTTTAATTCAGTCATGTGGATCGAATCTTGAAGATTAACGGGTGGATAGAGATTTCTATATAGAGATGAACATAACTAATTTTTAAACTACCACTTTCTTATTTGAACTATTATGTTGTTGAATTGGAAAGTGATTTTATAATTCTCATAGTTACAAGGCCCTACTCTCTATACTATTTTCAATTTTAAAATTTGTGGTCTGTCTCTATCTCAGTTAAGATGGAAACAAGATTCACTGGTTTTGATGGACTGGGTGGGATTAAGTCAACATTGCAAAATGTTACAGATACTTCACTCTACCTCTTTGACATGAAAGATTTCCAAAGAAGGTTGAAGATGGAGGCAATCCACCCAATAATAGAGAAACTCTGAGGAAGCAGGTTAGTGGAAGCAACCGAGTTTCCAGTAGCAATTCAAGCCCCTGAGCTGATTGTTGAATGCATTAACCATTACAATCTAGATAGTAAACAAATTTTGTTGCTAAATCATATAGTTTTAATCTCTATTGACCATAAAAATATAGTCAATTGCCTCTGGATTCTAGAATGGGAAGAATTTTCCAAATTGACCATGGGAGGAGCCATGTTCGAGTTTTCCTTGAAGAAGATGGTGTGGCAGAAGGAAATCATGAGGTCTTGGTTCCAAAAACCATGAGAACCTAAGAGTAAGGTTCCTAAGACACTTTTTGGCATGGATCTTAAGCCCAAAATTATGGACATCTTGGTTCTTTTACATTGGTTAAAAGGTGAGGTAGAAGCACTCAATTTTGTAGAACAATATTTCATTTTAGTGTAAATCATCTATTCAGACACACATTATGTTGATTGGGCATATAATATTAATGAACATCTATCCAGAGCTTTGAGTGCTACAAAATTCTACAATACCTTCTACATGTCCTCTTTCCTAATTTATATGTTGGCTTCTTTACAATTGTGACCAGACCTCCCTAGAATAGAGGATTTTCTTGATGATGTAAAAAGTTATGAATTTTATCTATGCTTGCAGTTATAGAATAGTTATATAGAATACATCAAGGTTAATGACTCTTTTACAATGAGGATTTGCAAGGAGCTACAAGGATGCTTGAAGAGGAGGTTTAGCCCAAAATCGATGTTAGCCATCAGCTAGTTTGGTAGCTATTTCATTGAATTCTCATCCTTTTCATATTTGTTTCTTGCAACTTTTGACGAATTTCCTCTGAAGCTGCCTAGATACCCAAGCGACATGATCTCGCTCCTACAACTCATAAGACAAGCTATCCAAGTGAATGTGTTGAGCACCACTCTAAGGAAGAAGTGATATGATTTCTCCATGAAGTTTGGGGCTTACAATTGTGATTCTTGCTCTGAGGCTAAAAACATGCTAAAAGCATTCAAGAGTAAGTGCAAATTGGAGGAATATGAAGTTATGAGGCCCATGTTCAACCCAAATTGATATGCAAGGGAGGTGCTTCAGATTGGGAGTGTGATCAAACATATCACCACTCAAGAAGATTATTGGGTAGATTGCAGAGATGAGTTGGAGAGCCATGATCGTGCATTTTCCAAACTCATAGTGGAACAAATAAAGACATATGGTGTTGATCTCAACATAGAGGGATTAGAGGATGATGGTCAAAATATGTATAGCAATACATATCTTAATAAATTAAGAGGAATTCCTATTAGTTTTGAGCCATATGTGAATGTGGAGGAGAGTCTCGATATTATGATGGAAAGGATAATCAAAAGAATTGGGAAGTGGGTTGAGTGGAAAGCCAAAAAGATTCAGAGTAAGGGTACAGCCACTCAAACCTCTCCAGCAGCTGCAACATCTACTTCATCTTAGAGTGTTACATTAGGTGTGACCATAGCTTCCACTTAGGGACCAGCTCAACCTATGGGAAAAGGTGATCAACCCACAGACAAGAATGTTCCTATAGTCCCAACATGTCATGATGGATCCTTGCTAGTTATAGGAACCCATACTTGCATTAAAGAGAAGAAAGCAAAAGAACCAAAGGGTAGTGCTCTTTCCCCAGTAACTTCCCCACATACTACTCCCATTCCATCTCCTCACACTGCCCCTATTCCTTCTCCGTGTACCACTACAATCCCATCCCCTCATCATAGCCCCGTACCATTAGCAAGTGTTCCCCTTTTGAGATCAGGTGGTTCCCTCATATAGATAGTGGACTTAGGGGATGGAAAAAGTAGCACCAATGAGTCAATAGAATTAGATGAAGAGATGAGGAATACTTTAGAGATGGAGAAAGGCCAAGCTTCTTCTAGACTCATCTCCAAGGATTCAAAGAATCCTTTCTCTTCAACTAATATGGCCATGACTCCAATGAAGAAGAAGATGTTTAGCATCAAATCACTCGAAATAGCTTCCAAGGTGATAGGAACTAACTCTTGGCTAGAAGATACTTTGGAGAGGAAAAGAAAGAGAAAAGTTAAGGATGTTTCTACAAAAGAAATTGTGTCCCTCATAGTTCATTCTAGAACTGTATTGACAAAGGTTAAGAAGTAGAAGACTTTGTCCATACTTGGACAAGATCTAGAAATAGGGCACCTGACAATGGAGATAGAAAACCTAAATAAAGGAGGGAGAATTGAGTATATGACTCTTAAGGATTTTACTTTGCATTCAATAGACCTTGGGGAAGCTAGACATGATACAAAGGTTGGCTTTTGGAGATTGAGCAATGAAGTGATAGAAGGAAAATTAGAGAGTCTCAAATTGTGCAAGATCAAGATGAAGGTAGAAATAGAAGAGTTGAATAAGTTCATTAGGCAGCTAGTCACTCCACTGGAAACTATTTTTGGAATGTCTGTGATTCAGACTCCTAGTGCAGCTGAAGTGCAAGCTCTCATTTCCCAGCTCTAGGAAGATAGACACTATGGCCAAATCAAAAGAGAGTGGATTGAGAAACTCAAGTCATAGGGAGCTTCTCTCATAGATGAAATTGGAAATGATATCCTCAAATTGGAAATAGAAAAAGATAACATATTATCTAACAGTAACACTCTGGCTAGAGAAAGAGTCAGGTGTGATGAATTTCTCTCCCTCTTAAAAATGATCATGTAGATGAAAGCCAAGGAAGTAGTCAAAGCCAAGATTCTAAAAAAGGGTATTGAACCTTTGTTTGAATGGTTCCAAAGTATGAAATTTAAGCTTGAAATGATTCAAGAAGTTGAGAAAGGGCTTCGAGAGATAGAAGATAAGATAAAAAAGACCCAAGATAGAGGATTTGAATTGATGACAGGGCTATACACTAACTCTTAAACTAGTGGTCAAGGAAAAGACCTCATTAGAGTGGAATTGATGAAAAGAAACTTCTCAACCTATTTGGATAATTTGTTCACAGTGGCATCTAGTAGCTAGAATAGAATTGGAGAACTCCAGGTGCTTAGCGGATGGATACATGTGGCTATGATGGAGTTTCCAAATTAGTTGAATAGCATAAAAGAGTTGGCAAGGGAACATGTAAAATGGCTTTTGAGATTCACCAATATACATGTGCCCAATCATGAGGAATTGATCCCAGTAATGGTTGCCGCCAAGTCACACAAACCAAAAATAGAAAAGGGGAAGAAGCCTAAATAATTCATATGATGCCCTCTATTTTTTTTCTTTCATAATTTTGTAATATGACAAACTGGCATCTTGCCATTTTTCACCCTCAGAAGATCAACCGATTAAACTTCCATTGCAATGGTCATCTCAAAAAACTATAAATGTATGAATCAAAAACATTAATTAAAGGTCAAAAAAAAATTTGTGTGAAGTACTTTTTGTTGCAGAGACAATTGAATGGTATTTTATGTCAATTATTTTCTGTACCAATAGGTATTGTATTTAGTTCATGTTTCTCTTTCTGTTTTACTAGGAATAAAGGAAGAACAAAGCTTCCCCCCCTATTTTGAGGCAACAGATGAGTGTGATAAGTATTGTTATAGTTTCATTCGTCAAAGAGATTTTGATTGTATTTTTGATTTATTAGTTATAGTTTAGGTTGGAATTTTCTTAGTTCAACATTAGTTGATTATGTAGAAGAGATTTATGGACTCATAAGATGTGTGGGTACATGAATCTACTCTGGTGTTGAGAAGTTTTATCTACCTGAGTTGTATTTTATTTAGGTCTAGCTCAGTTATCCCTCTACTATTCTCGGGTTAAGAACATACCCCAAAGTAGTTTAGGAAGAAAAAAAATTCATTGCAAATTTATTTTAGGGAGTTGTACTTACCAATTCAAAGGAAAGCTAGTACACTCACAAAGAGATTTCCAACTATTTGTGATCAGATATTGTTTTGAATTGGGCATTAAAGAGTGATAATCTAAAAGAACAAATCTATTTACCAACACAGTAGCATGTGATATTTTTTTTAATCAAATGTTCATACCATGAATGAATAGAATACAAAGTTCAAGTTTCCATCTTCTATCTTGATTTTTTTTTCTATTCACTCATCCAAGGTTGCCCAGTTGGTGAGTGAACTACTTTATTAGAATATATTTAATTTCCTTGTTTGTTTCTTCGCAATTTGGAATTTTTCTATTCCTATAACCATTGATAATAGAATCAATGAATTGTCCTGTAGCATATGTGTATAGATAGGTTTACTATTTCTAGCATTACTTTAAACTCTAAGATAAGATGTTTTTTCATTTCTTAGCATAAGTCTCCTTCAAAATTCCCTTTCTTTTAGTTGTAATGACTTAAAAATGAATTAGAGCATATACTTTACAACCACACTCTCAAGCTTATGCTCCTAGGTTGACAAAATAAAATGAAGTCATTATGTTATCATTTAGGAAAACACATTATTCCAATTGTGAAAGGATGTTCAATCCCTTGTTTCTAAGATATTAAGATGACTAGCCACCTAGCCCACCCTCTCCCATACCTACTTGTCAATACATCATTATATCTAATGATACTCAAATTAATGTCTAGAGGTCTCGTGCCCCCTACCCCCTCTGATTGATTTTGATAGAAATAGGGTTTTCATGTCTTCTAATAGTCAGAATCAATGTTTACCATTTATATTGTCCTTGCTAGATATGGAAACAATAAACCCTCCCCATCCCCTCTCTAATAGTTACACCTTATATACCCCCCCTTCCCATTCAAAATCTTCATATAACCTCTAGAGAAGAAGAAAAAATCATTATAAGTTCTCTTGAAACTAAGCTCCACTAGCTTAATGATCTCATGGGAGAATTCACTTTTACTAATGAGGTAATTCAAAAGGAATTACCATACTAGAAATAACTAGAGACACATATCCCCTACTCCTTAACTAATGAATATACAACACAAAAACAATTGAATTATGATTTTGAGAAAACTCCCACAGAACTAGCCTCTCTCTATGATATGATAGGCCTCCACTAGGTCACTAATATGGTCAATGAATCCCCTAGCCTTCCCTCTGCTATCCTACATTTGGAAGATTGTCAACACATATTAGACCAATCCTTAGAATCTAATCATGATATGGAAACAAATGATTCTATGTTACAACCCTCCAATAATTCTTTGGGGATTGCCAATACATTCCAAGGTAATAAATTTCTCAATTATGGAAAAAGCTTTTAGGAAGTGGGAAAAACATTTAAATCCATAAATTCTTAGTCAAGAAGGTAGAGCTGATATTTAGACTAAGATCACCTACATTTTTCAACAATGGGAAGGGGAAGGGCCTACTACCTCCCTCATGAAGATCTCTTCATGGAATGTAAGGGGTAGTAATACCCATACCAAATAGTGTCTTTTAAAGTACTATCTTAAATATTTTGAATCACACCTCATCCCTTTACAAGAAACTAAGATATATGTTGAGGAATTTGTCTACCTTGATAGAAAACTTGGAATTTGGAAAGTATGGGGGTGACCTGTAACATCTACCTCGGGAGAAAAAATGTGAATCTAGAATCCTAAAACCATACAATTGACCCCATACACTAGTTTTTCATAGTAGATATGTGGCTAGATTAAGAGCATAAATTCAAGACTATTCTTTGTTATTATCAATATTGTATGGACCTAAGTCCTCCTTAGAGAAATTGTTTGTATGAAGAGAATTATCTAATTATATTACATCCCATCATTCCAAAAATATTATTATTGGTGGTTATTTTAATGCCATTACCTTCTTGGAAGAAAAGACTAGGGGAGTTAGAACCCTCAACCATGCTTCTAGACATTTTAAGGAGTGAATCTCCTTCAATAACCTAATGGACATTATTCCCACTAATGACTCCTTCACGTGGAGCAATAGGAGAACATGAAATGACCTTATTGCTAAATTATTTGATGGATTTATTTTCCATGGTGGTGTATCATCCTTTCCCTTCTTCAATATTGCTACAAGTATTGAATTAACATCAAGCTCAGATCATTTTCCAATACCCTAGTCATTGAGGATATCTCTAGATCTGGCAGACCTTAATTTAAATTTGAAAAGATGTGGTTTCAAAATAAATACTTTGTTTTCCTCCTAGAAGCTTGGTGGAATAAAGCAATATTTCATGGCTAAAAAATGTTCATCTTTTTCTCCAAACAAAAACATTAGAAATTAAAAATCAAAGATTAGAACAAAAAAATATTTCAATAATATTTTTGAAGATTTTTCAAAGAAGGAACAAGATATCTTAGACTTAAATGAAAAAATCATTATCAATGGTCTAGATAAGGAATCATATTTTCTATGAGAAACTTCTACTAAATAAGCCAGAAGACTTATCAACCAAAGAGAAAAAATTTTGGAGGTAGAAATGAAAGGAATCGTGGCTAAGTGAGGGTGACAAGAATACCAAATGATTTTATAATAGTGTTAGGGCTTGACGCTATGTTAATAGAATCACCAAAGTTAGAGATGATTAATGGAATATGATAGAGGAGTCAGCAATAGTAGTTGAATCCCTATTATCCTACTATACAGATGCTCTCATTAATTGGGACTTCTACAACCGAGTGGCCCAATCCACCCTATTAAACCTTATACTCAAAATTATCACCAAAAAACATAACACAATGTTAAAAAAAATAAAAAATCTAAAGATTAAATTAAGGAAACACTTTTCAAAATGCAATTGGAAAAATCTTGAGGCTTGGATAGCTTCAGGATTTTTTCTTTCAAAAATGCTAGCACTTTTTTAAGGATCAATAATGGAGAGCCTTAGAAGGGAGTGAAAATTCTAGTAATCTTCTTAAGGATATCAATTAGACCTTTCCTACTCTTATCCCTAAGAAACTAGAAGCTACCCATCTAGGTGACTTTAGGCTAATTTCCCTCCATAATACTTTATAACATATTCTCACAAAAACTCTAGCTAATATAATTAAAAAGTTTCTCCCTCTCATCATCTCCAATGAACATGTTAGCTTTATCCTAGGAAGGTCTATTTTAGATGGATTTATAAACTTCAAGAGATAAATTTTTGAAAGAACAAAGCATCATGTATGTTAGTGAAGATAGATATTGAAAAGGCCTATGAAAAAGTGGACTGGAGATTGTTGTGTAAGTTCGTGAAAGCATTTAGTTTTTCTAAGAAATAGATCCATATTATTTTGAGTTTCATCTCATCCCCCAAAATATTCATACTCATAAAAAGAACCCTAGAACATTTTTTTCACATATCAAAGGGTATTAGGTAGGGTGACCTCATTTCCCCTTTCCTACTTTTCATTATGTCTAAAGCATTTTGTAGACATACAAAGTTCTCCCAAGAGAAAGGATATCTCTATTGCATTAAGATCGCAAATGGGATACCAAATAAAACCCATCAACAATTTTTGTATGAAACTATCCTCCCAAGTCAATGTTCATTAGTTTATGCTTCAACTCTCAATGCCAATCTATATTTATATATGGTGGCTTCAAGGTAATTAGTCAATGCTAAGAAATTAGAATTTTCATCAACTTTGATCCTGTCATAGAATTGACGGTATGTCACATCCTCAACTTCATAAAGGGTATTTTCCCATGTAATTACCAATGATTACCACTTAAATGGACTAGAATATCAAGTCTATGGAAAGAAGTCTCTCAAAAAGTTGACTCCAAAATGGAATGCTAAAAACTTAGATGGTTTTCATTTGTAGGTAGGTTAAAAATGATCAAATTTGTTCTCTCTTCCCTACCATCTTATAAAATGTCCTACCTCTCCCCACCTTCCAATGCAAAGTGTTAGAATTGCTTTAGAATAACTAAGGAGTGGGGGGGGGAGGGGGGTGTGAGTCAATTATTCAAGGTCCAGATGTCCCTTGTAAACTTTTCACTGAGTGTGATAAATCCATTCAATCATTCATTCATGCAAACTTTAACTTTTCTAATTAGCAAGTTACTATAAATCAACATGCAAGTACAACACATAGGAAATCAACACATGGCACAATGATTTACGTGGAAACCCAATTTGGGAAAAACCACCAATAACATGCTACGCAATTCTCACCCTTCTGAAGTGATGCCCTGTGAAAGGCCTACCCTGTTAAAGGCTTACAATACACACTATTAAATGTGACCTTATTGGAGGATTTAACCACCCTGTTAGAAGTGGATCTGGTAAAAAGACTTTAGAACATTCACTTGGAATGCCACCCTGTTAAAGGATTTACAAATGGTTGTTAGGCCAACCTAAGTCCATAGGATTTTTAGATCTAATACAATTGCTAGAGAGTATTACAAAAATCTTGACCTGACTACAACATACAACTTATCTTGTAGATTTCAGATCACTTCTCTACTCATATCCTTCTTTGGCCTTTTATCTCTGTAACTCTTAACTGCTTGTCTTTTCTTTCAAGCTTTGTCTTTTTGAGTCTCCATACTCAATGTACCAGTGCAATCATCTCTTCATGACCACTTGTAGAAGCAAAGCCTTTGTGCTCTTCCTTCTTCTAGATGTCTCCTTCTTGACACCCTTTCAATCACTTTGTCAATTTTGGCACTTTTGTAGCAACAGGATCAATAGCTTATTGCTTCTTGGTCTATGACTTCTTAAATAGAAGTCTTGGAGTTCCTTTTCCTGCTTGATTGTTCCATTTTTCAATTTCAATTCACATGGATTAGGTAGGATACATTAGATCTATCCCATATTCTATTTCTTCTAGAAACTTCTTGAATAATCCTTTAGAATTCACTGAAAAATGGTTTACATAAGATTCTGTGCCAACAACTCACCATCTTTATCTTCCAACTTGTTCACAAAATTTAATGCAACCACTATGTCAGCTCAAATTTGGCAAATCTTCATCATTTGAAATAATGTAGTAGCTTAGCACTATTGATATACTGGTGCTCAGCACATACTGTGTTACTCAATATCAACTATTTTTTTCTTGATGTTCGGCACTTGAAGATCACTCAGGACTAACTAAAAATTTATGTTACTCGGTAACTAATCTTTTACTCAACACTTGAAGATCACTCAGCACTAACTAAAAACTTTTGTTACTTGGCTTCTATTAAGAATTTGCTTGGCTTCAACTGACTTGCTTGGCACCTTCTGATGATCAAAGTTAAAGATTTGCAATCAACCATGTTACAAATTCTTCTTCCAATGTATCTAAGTGTGACCAATCTCTATATCTTTGAGTATGTCATCAATACATTACTTAACCATTGTCTTAACTAATTCTTGCACTTCATTACAATATCATAACTCAACCCTTCCTTTAGGTGCTCTTGTTACATCTTGATGATCAAATCCTCTTCATCAATCAACTAAGTGATAGTGCATGAATCTTGTAAGTGAATATCATCCCTACATATAGTAGGTTTGACATCAATCGAAAAACAATGATTGAAAACAATCTTTTACAACAATATCCCTCTTTGATCTTCAACAACAATGAACTTCTCAATCAAATTTCCAACAACAAGAAATAAATTGAAGACATTCTACTAGCAAGGGACTTCCCAACAAAAGAAACTTTATCTTTTTATCTAGGATAGCCTTGGCAAACCCTTATAATTTGGAGGCTTAGATATCATAAATCTCTCATGAAAAGTAAAGGCTTTGGAGCCAAATTGGTATGGAGATTATATAAGTAACATGATAGGAAATGGAAAAAGATCATATATCATAAATACCTCTCCCCATTGACTTTCTTAGCCTATATAGAATACTCCCCCCTAGGAAATCTAGAGTTTGGAGCTTTGTTCTAGACAATATATCTCATAGTATGGATCACCTTTATTAGGATGTGGGTAATGGTCATGAAGTTCTATTTTGGGAAGATTCTTGGGGTGGCTATCCCCCTCTCCATTTATCCATTTCTCTTAATATATGTACCACCCAGAACATTAAGGTGATTTTGTTAGAAAATAAATTAGGTTTCCCAATATCAATCCCCATTTAGGATGGGAATGGAGACCTCTCCATGATTATCCCCTATCCCAAGAAGAAAATCTTGAGATGATCTCCATCCTTCAAGCTTGACAAATCTTCCCTAAAGAAAAAGATGACCTACTAGTCTAGACTTAAAGCCAAGTTAGGTAAGTCTAGTGTTAAAGAAGGATATAATTGCCTTGTGGCCCAACAAAACTAGGTAAATTCTTTTGTCCCATTGACCTCTATTGGAACAAATTGAACCTTCCTAAAGATGGAATGTTTTTATAAGAAACTACCCAAAAGTGAATATTCAATACCTGATGGTTTAAAAAAATTTGCTTATAATGTCCTTGTAGTAGCCTATATAAAAATCACAAAGACATAATGGATCACATATTATTATAGTGCCCTTATGCTAATAAATTCTAGTCTTGGTTTTACAAAAAACTTCTCTTAAACCTAACATTCCCTAACAAATTCCTTGCACATTTAAAATGTTAGCCCTCCAAAGGACCTAAGAGTATTTATGATAATCTAAAGAGCACTATTCTAGCTATCCTTTGTTGGGAGCTATGGAAAGAGTGAAATCAAAGAATTTTTCAAGATTTGGAAATGTCTTAGGAATCCTTATGCAACAAAATTGAAGCAAGTATAGTTGAAAATATCAATAGTAAATTAATGTCTAAATGTCATCTTGAAGAGTTATTCTTAGAATGGGATGTACATATGAAAAAAGAATAGTTTGGCCTGACTAACCTCATCTATGTAGGCTTGAGTGGAAATAGGAATTTTAAAAAAAGATTGCAATGTGCTTGGACCCCTCCCCTTCGCAACTGGCACAAACTAAATTTTGATGGAGCTTCAAGGGGAAGTAAGGGTCATGCTAGCATTGACTATATAATATATGATTAGAATGGGTATATTGTGGTCAAAAAACTATTGGTAAAGAGTTTTCAAGAATGGATGAAAGGCCCAAGTCAAATGTGCATATTATTGTAGTATTTGTCTCCACAATCTTACGTGTGGGTGGGGATAAAAGAGCCATAATGTAATTATGCCAGAGTTTATTTAAGTCTCTTGTAGTGATAGAGCTCAGGGTCATCCTTGATAATATTAATGAAAATATATGTATCCTAAAGAACATTGAATTTGAGGAGGTGGAAAGAGTTGTGGGTGTGAATCCTATTCTGATAACCAAGAACCTAGATGCTTTCAACTCAGGGATCCCATCAATCTGCTTAAATTGGAAATTTCTCCTTGATTTTTTTAGCATCTATAACCCCCTGAATGACATAGAATAACCTATTTCCTACTGCTGGACAACATGGATGACAATGAATATGAAGTCAATTACTTGGATGAGGAATGATGTTGATAGTTACCAGTCTCTTTCTTTTTGTATAAATGGAACTATCTCTATAAAATTTTGAAGGATTTCATAAACTATTAATGGATCTTTCATTTCTAATACTTTATGGTATCCTATTGTATATATTTCTTACTCTGACTCTCTAAATATTATTGATACTTTTAGTTAACATTATGCACTTGGTTTAATGGGACTATCTCTAGTCTACAATTTTGTTAGGATTTGAATGATTATGGAGTAGAATTTATCATTTGAGATTTTCCAATTTGTAGGTGGCATGTTTCCTCTCCCTTTCCCCTTTCGTCACCCTTTCTTTATCCTTTGTATGGTCTTTTCCAATGCAATATTGACAATATTCTTAAGCTTTACGTTTTATTTTCTTTCCCTCTATGCAATATCTAGACTTGAGAGGCCTCTCATCCTCTTATCCCCCCATGTCTAGCCCATTTCAGTATTGAAACATGTTCCCTAACAAATTTTGATCTTTCTCCTAGTCTAGCTAAGCAATGAGAATCTGAGGTTTCAAGTTTGTGACTCATTTCCTTGGAAGATCTTTAACTCTAAGGAGACCCTTTCTAAATTCATATTCAAATTCATTTATTAAAAATGTGTATGGTTTCTCATTTTTATTATTTAATCTATGCTAAATATTACTTTAATATTGACGTTGTTTCTCCTACTCTATGTAGGCTCGTGAGCTCTTAATAGCCAAATTATGGAATTATAGTAAAGAGCCTATTTTTGAGCCCTTTTATTAATGCCGATAGGCATTCTATAATGGTAGAATGGGGGAGTGGGATGGTGTGAGCATGTTAATGTTAACTTTTACTCTTTTAGGTTAAATTTGACAACCATCTACATGTCAAAAGTCTAAATCTTATTATAAATAGAATATACTTTCAAAAATAATTTAATAAATACCACATAAAATATCCATTTAAATTATAATATTTGGAGATACAAATCATCCATTTTTTAAGAAATTAAAATAAAAAACTTAGTAAACAAATAAATAAATGGAGATAAAGAAAATACAAATATTTTTAGATGTAGTAAATTAAATTATAATTATTTTGTAGTGAATATCTATCGGTATTTCTTTAGATAGATTTATTTAAGATATTTATACTAGTAATGGTATATTTTCAACTATGATTGTAGGTCCCTCAATGAAAATGATTATTTAAAGTTTATTTAATATAGCACAGGCTCTAGGCATCATTAATAATCCATCAATGTTTTTTAATATTTTAGTGGTGGGCCTTAAATTCATTGGGAGCCCATGCTTTCTATCTTTTGGCTATGGTTATATTATCTTTAGCTCTAAATAAAATGACTTACTGATTTACATGTTTTAGATTGGTGTGGTATATGCTACCTTAAGATATCTTTGTTTCAATATCTAACCTACAAAGAACTACGAACTAAACTTGGCATGGGTTAAGTAATGAAATTTTACTATGTTTTATGGTTTCTATATTATTTTTGTATGTGGTATTAGATACCCAAAGTGTAGAGAGAATTTTGATTCGCATTTCTCGCAATAATTCCCTATTTGATATGAATGTTGAACTCTTGAAGCATAAGGGTTCCCACTCCCAAATTTTGTTTCCCAATCTCATCCCCTATCAAATTCCTTAGTTGAATGGTAAGGAGAAAGATTTGATCTGTTTATTCCTTTGATGATTTCAAGGTCTCACATCCTAACTCTCTAGTATGATTTGACTTTTCTCCTAAAATGATCCTTGATTCTTTGCCTTCTCTCCAATTATCCATCCTGGGAGTTTGATTGGGTGTCTCTATTTCCTTGTTACTCACCCTTATGCTTGTAAGCCTATGAGTGAGGGAAATCTTTTAGAAATTTATTCTAGATTAACCATGAGTTTATCTGATTGGTGGTGGTCTTTTGTTTGTTAAGGAGCATGTGTCTCCTATCAAGAGAAAACTATTACTATTTTCTCTATAGCCTAAAATCCCATAGTTACCTATTCCTTTAGGATTATTTATATTCTATAGTCTATTTCATGCTCATGAAAATGTTATATTCAAATTAAGTTATACTTTAACTGAATATATATTCATATGGTTGTGCTGGCTGCTTATGGCTCTTCTATAGCTCAACTCAAATTTTGGGGTGAATTATGGATTTGTTTCTCTTTTTTATAGGATAACTTATTACTCTCTTTTCAATTTCTAATTTATTATGGGTCAATTTTATTATTTTTAGTTAATAAATTCACATTTTGAGAAAATTAACACAAAACAACTCTTGACACCAAGATTACAGCGTGATCATCACTAACAATTGGATAAGTTATCAGTGAATCAATAACCTTCCTTTGAATTTTATAGGGTACAACTCCCCAATCAAATATATAATGAATGGAAGAATAATTAAATAGGCTTTTAGCCAAAAAGCATTAAAAAACATTATCACCTACCCATAACCACAAAGTGGATATGAGGGAAACTAAACACACATGTCATTTTCCTTATACTCATGAACAAAGACTAAATAAGAAGAAACCAAGAGTTTATATCTATTTTTAAAGAATGAATATATCAGAAAAAGGCCCAGAATCAACCATCTATCTACATTGACAATGATATCAAAGATAATTACAATGAGGCACAACTCAGCATAATCCACAAAAACAATCTAGAAATTTAAAGAGTCAAGAATATTGATCTATTTATTCAATATTACATGCAAAGCTCAAATGCTCTAAATCCCCCTTACCAATGGAATTCAGAAATGTGTGTGTGTGTGTGTGTGTGTGTGTGTGTGTGCGCGCGCATGCGTGCACACACACACACACACACACACACACACACACACACACATATTATACAATAACAAAAAAGATGAAAATTACCTCTTTTCTATAGCATAAATACTCCCAGAGAAAGGAAACATGGAACCCAGCTCTTTACCCTCTTTTTACAATAAATAGTTCAATAAGATGGTTATTTAGTTTCACAACTAAAACTTGAAAAGATTATATAGTTAATCTATGTCTTTCCTTCTATATTCCAATAAAATTCTCACCCTTATATATTGATATTTTTATAAGGTATTGGTTTAAACATTTATAAAAACATATTTCAGAATATTAAATTATATTTGGACAAGTGGCAT
This sequence comes from Cupressus sempervirens, assembly GCA_028749045.1. Lineage (NCBI taxonomy): Eukaryota > Viridiplantae > Streptophyta > Pinopsida > Cupressales > Cupressaceae > Cupressus > Cupressus sempervirens. Next base: position 411,444,488 of record CM053788.1, on the reverse strand, counting down.
ATGAATGTATTATTCCAAAATAAAAATAGTCTTGATGTTGGACAAATTTATTTTTTTTGTTGCAACCAAATTGGGTCTGATCATAGGGCATAAATTTTTATTGCACCATTGGATCTTCTTGAGTTTATGATATGTTGTCACAATCTTAGTTGTCTATGTTCCCACTAGAGTAATTTGCAAAAAAAATATTTAATCAAAAATTATTTTCTACTGTGTAAAGGTTTATAAAACTTTCTTTTTGAACTATTAACCTATTGATGTATAAACCTATAGAAATGGTTTCTAGCAGTAGAACTTGTGTGAGCCATATGTAACCAAAATGAAGTTATGAGAGCCTTGTTGAACTTGCCTAAACATGTTTTGAAAAAGTTTGAATCTTTATGAACCTATTGAAAAATTTTGAATCATATTGTACCTTGCTGAACTATTTGAACATGTCTGTACCAGTGACTTGTGCTTCAAACTTGAAGTCTAAACCTCTAAACTTTTGCACTAAACCTATCTATATCTAAACTTGACAAATCATATGGACTACTTTGAACTAATTGAACAATTTTGAACTTGGTTTAATAAGGTTCAAGGCATAAATAGAATTGGGATATAAAGCTGATGTAAGAATTGAGATTGATATGATTTACATTTTTAAAATTTTTAAGGGGGACCATATGTGGGCTAACATTGACTTTACTAGGGAACTACTTTTCTTGAAAAAGTAGAGAGCTACTATCAATATTTGGCTAAAGGATAAGTGCTTAAAGAAATTGGGAAATAGAGTCATAGAGAATTAAATATAGGGATTTTTTTGCATGTGGGTGGAGGGGAGCAAGGATGAACTAACAAGAAAAAACTTGGCAACTAGACTAACTCCTACAAAACATTAAAGTTGAAACTAAAGAAAGGCCCAACTTAGAAAACCAAAAGAATATTTAAAAATATGTACAAGAAGGAAAACCTACATATGAGTGAGTTAGAATGCAACTCACATGAAACCATTTAATGGATGGGAGAAGTATGTGCAACTATGGGAAAAATGTGTTCCTTCACGATACATCCGCATACTTAGGCTTAGTAGGAGAACCACCAAAAGATTGCCACATTCAAGAAATTTAGGAGGATAATTTTTAAATCCATAATTAAATTTCTAGCACATGCTCTTTGTTTATTGTTTACTCCAACTCCACATTTTATTTTACATAAATGTGAGTCATTCATTTGTAGATAGTCTTGTAGTGTAATTTGATCTAGACCAACTTCATCCAAATCAAAATCAAAGAATGAAAGGTGTATTGAATTTTTTGAATATGGAATCATCCTTAAGAAACAAAGGTATTATTTTTTCATGTTTAATCACTCCATCTTGTGAAACTTGGTCTAGATCACCCTAATTTTTAGAAATCATTTCAACTTTTTGATTTATCTCATATGTCTCTAGAATAGTCTCTTCCTTAGACACTAAAAAATAATTTCTCATGGCTTACATGTAAAGATCTTCTTGTATGCTTCCATGAAGACTACCTCTAGCAAGAACAAAAGAAAATGCTTCTTTCATAGGTTTATAATTGCCCCAAGCCTTAGGTTTAACACATACATTTCCCTATCTTGTTTACAACATATCATTTCAACACTATCAACTCATATGAAATTAGTATGAAAGCCACAATTTTCTAACCCTTCCACATATTTATTAGCATGTCACTCAAAGAGAGGGTTATCTTCTATTTCAAAATCTTTATTAAGGTTTTATGGTGAGAAAAGTGGATTAAAAAGATGTTGAATATACCCAATTTTTTAACCTATGATTATGCCATCTTCTAGCTATTCATTTCCACTAAGTCACATACCAATTGCAACCTCAAATATTGATGGAAAAGTGTTCATATCAACACTACTTTCATATTGATCCATACTAATGGGAGATTTTTCCCTTTCAACAACTATAGTATCAATACTTCTACAAGTGGAATCTTTAAAGTTAGAGGCCAAACCCGAAATATGTTTGTCTTCATGAGTGATTTCTCCAATTAACTTTTCTCCTCCATTACTATTCATGACACCAAAAAGTATTGATGATGAGATTAATGGTAAAAAGTTTTGTATTCTTCTTCATCACTTGATCTTTTACTATCATAATTAAAGAAAGATAAATGTTTTGATTCTTTTATAGTGTTCATTCAATAAATTGATCCTATTATCTTGAGAATTCTCTTGACTAAAATTTGTCAGACTTGAACTTACATCTCTATGAGATAAAAATTTAGGACTCTTTAACTAAAGAGGGCAATTACTTGCACCTTCTTTAATGGGTGATTTAGTACCTATCTTTTTCTCAATTAATCTAGGTAACAATAGTGCATCTTCCATTCAAACAACTTCTTGTTTAACAAATTCAAAGTAAAAAACCTTATTCTTGTTAAGATATAATCTAACCTTAGGAAACAGTGCAATAAAGGTTGACAACAAATTAGCTTGGCTAGGCCAATTAACTTGCAAAATGTTTTTGAATGTTTTATTGAATCTATCCACAAACCTTCTCACTCCTCATTCTCCTTTTTATGGATTTGAAGAAACTGACATAAGAGTGAACCCACATTAATTTTTTTTTTGAAGTGAGAAATAAATTTATCCTTTAACACAATCCAACTTATGATATACTCATCTTCCAAATGCTGAAACCAAATAGCAAAATCACCAACAAGGGACTTAACAAACCAAAGAGCATAAATATCTTCTTCCAAAACCTCAAGAAACCATAAGCTATGTTAAATGCTCTGATTTGTCTATCAGGATCTTGGTCACTTTGTTTGGAAAACTTTGTAAAGTATCACTTTGATCTTACGTGCATGGTCGTGTAATGAGGTAGAACAAAATGACCAAATGATGGCTGCCATGATTGAGCTACAATCAAGGCCATTGTTTACAAAAGACTTCTTCCACCAGATAGAGTTAGAGTCACTAATATCCATCCTCAAGGAGACATCTTTTCTTTTTGAGAATGGAATGCACTAGAACTTCTCTTTCAAATCCCTAGTAGAGTCACCAAAAATAAGTTAGTGAACATATTCATGCTTCAAAAGAATTAACACAAAACAACTCCTGACACCCAAATTGAAGTTTGATCATCACTAATAGTTGGATAGGTTATCATTGAATTGATAACCTTCCTCTAAGTTTTACAAGGTACCCAACTCACCTTTGACATTGATATCAAAGGGTCGAGAGTGATGTAGAGAAAATTTTATATGTAAAAGGAAGTATAAGGAAGAGTGTATTCAAAAGGGGGAGTACTATACATATTGTGATAGTGAGATATAAGTATGTAAAGATGGTATACAATAAACATGATCCATATTTTGAAATTTCTTGAATGGCCATGTGAAGAACTTCACAATTTTGAAATTTTGTATTTTGGGACTTAGCCAATTTTCCCATATGTTACCATCAATGCCAAAGGGGGAGATTGTTGGAAATTTGGCTAACATGTAATTATGGATATACATTTATCTGTATAAAGACAATAGATCATGATGACAAAATTTTGTCTAGAAGACTTAGAAAATTGTATGATTATTATAGAGTTTAGCTATCAATCAGACACTATTTTGGCTTGCATAGATGATAGAAAAAAATTTCCACCTACGGACTTGAGGTATGAAAGAACAAGTTATAAGGGTCTTGTATGAAAGATCACAAGTAATTTTGTTTTGTATAAAAAAATATGTTACTGATTTAATAGTTGTAGGTATGCACAAGAAAAATAGGTTAGAGCAAGGAAAATGGTATTTTATGTTAAGGAATTGTTTATTTAGAAAACTAATTACTTAACCAATTAGGCATGACATCCTAGATGTTAACCCTAGGTGAGAAAAGTATAGTTTTGTATTTTGAGACACGTGTGAAGATATAAAGGTTGAGAGAATAGAATTACATGGTATAAAGGACAAAACTTTGGATGCAAAGTTGTGTAATGCTTTTATGATTGTTACGTTATTATTTTGTGATGTAAATTGGATGCTAAATCAAATGAAGATATACATGTAAGCTTCCAATGAGAAATTAGATATAGAAGATATAAACATTATCAAAAAAAAATAGTATAGATTCCATTTGTATAAAAAATATCATTGTAATTGCATATTTGGAGAATGTACACATCTTGCATACATTTTGCAATTATATTAACAACTTATAATGGGATTGAGGCTTCTAACAAGGCCTGGTCCTCTAATAAGGATTGAGACACTATATGGATGTAATGGACTCCTAACATTGTTAATATCTTTCACAAGATACTTTTGATTAGTAGATCATTTTGTGGGTAACATCCCCATAGGCATTTTCCCTTGGTGAGGGTTTTGCTAGTTAAAAATAATGGTGTTATGAGTTGCATTGTGTTATTTCCATGTTTACTTTTTAGTACACTCATATTTGCATGTTATAATATTTTTAATAATATTCATGGTTGGGAAAACATTTTGTGGAGCATTGATTACCTACGGACTTGAAGTATGACAGAACAAGTTATAAGGGTCTTGTATGCAAGACCACAAGTAATTTTGTTTTGTATAAAAATATATATTAATGATTTAACAGTTGTAGGTATGCACAGGAAAAATAGGATAGAGTTAAGGAAATTGGTATTTTAAGTTAAGGAATTGTTTATTTAGAAAACTAATTACTTAACCAATTAGACATGACATCCTAGATGTTAACCCTAAGTGAGAAAAGTATAGTTTTTTATTTTGAGAGATGTGTGAAGATATAAAGGTTGAGAGAATAGAATTACATGGTTTAAAGGACAAAAATTTGGATGTAAAGTTGTGTAATGCTTCTATGATTGTTATGTTATTATTTTGTGATGTAAATTGGATGCTAAATCAAAGAAAGATAAGAGTACGTGAAGATATACATGTAAGCTTCCAATGAGAAATTAGATATAGAAGATATAAATATTGTCAAAAAAAAATTGTATATATTCCTTTTATGTACAAAATATCATTGTAATTGCATTTTTTGATAGTGGACACATCTTGTATATATTTTGCAATTATATTAACAACTCATAATGGGATTGAGGCTTCTAACAAGGCCTAGTCCTCTAACAAGGATTGAGAAACTATATGGATCTAATAGACTCCTAAAATTGTTAATATCTTTCACAAGATACTTTTGATTAGTAGATAATTTTATGGGTAACATCCCCAAAGAGGTTTTCCCTTGGTGAGGGTTTTCCTAGTTAAAAATAATGGTGTTATGAGTTGCATTGTGTTATTTCTATGTTTAATTTTTAGTACACTCACATTTGCATGTTATAATATTTTTAATAATATCCATAGTTGGGAAAAAAATTTGTGGAACATTAATTATCCCTTGCCCCCCCATCCCCCCTCTCAGTATTTACTATTTCTAACATCATTATTTTAAAATCCTCTGGTAGCTTTTAATGGCCTTTTGGGGATTACATGTCGTAGAAATGATATTTCATTTAAATTTGGTATCATGTAGGGATTTCTAAGGAGTGAGGATAACAACCAAGCCTTATTCAAGCATATTCATGTGAATGACAAACTAGGAATGAATTTTTTTAGTTGGTCATTTGGATTTGTGTAAGCTAAGTCACAATAATTTATTTAGCAGACCTAATTGGTAACTAGGACTATCTTGGAAAATTCCATAGGAAAAGTTGTAAAATAAGTTCAAATAAATTTATTTATGGTTGTACTATTGGATACAATCATTTAATTGTATGTTGTATTTGATGTTACACAAATGTCAAGTATATACTAAGCAATCAATGTATATCAAGCTCACTTGGGAGTCAAAGTGAGTTGCAATGTATGACGAGCATCTCAGCCTTAACCAAGTTCAAAGAGAGTGTTAACTAAGCTCACTTGGCTACCAAAGGGAGTTTGCAAGAAGACAGTGTCTACCAAGTTCACTCGGTAGCCAAAGAAAAGTTAGCATATAACCAATGTTAACCAAGCTCACTTGGTCACCAAAGGAAGTTTGAGGGAAAATCATTTTGAGGTTAGTATTCATTAAGTTGGGTCAATAACAAAGGACTTTCCTATATCAATTTTTTTGGTTAGTTCTAGTCGACTCATGGGATGAATTTCATTTATTTGAAATTGTATTCAAGACAAAGTGATAAGGTAGAACATATAAGTATAAGGTCAAGTTGAGGATTGAATTGTAAGAAATATGCATGGAAGAAGCATAGGATTGAAAAGATAAATCAAGCAAGTGAATTAAGAGGAGACCAAGTTGCAAAGAATATTCTAATCAAGAAGGATCCAGTATTCAAGCTAGAATAGAGATCTAAGATCAACAATTAAAGTTGCACAAGCAATTAAGTCATATCATTGTTGCTCTCTAATAATTGTAGTAGTGAATCAAATCTCCTAACAAAGTTAGCAAATTGAAGTGTTTAAAAACCTCTAACAAGGCCACTCCTAACAGAGTGAACTAAATCCTTTCCTAATAGTGTCTTTTGTAACCTTTGAAATTGTTGGTCCTAATAGGGCTCACTTCAAAGGAGTGAAAAACAATAACTAGTTACAATTGATGATTTTTTTGAAATTGGGTTTCCATGTTAAGTATTGGTGTCTCTTGTCTTCATGTTATTTTATTTATGATTCTACAACTAAGTTAATTAAGAATAATCACACCGATTCTACATATTCAGTGTTAATAAAGGAATAGTGTATATATTTAGTATTAACTGAGTGTTTACTGAGTGGTAATGATTGTTAGTGTAAACCTAGTTACTATGTTAACCAAATGTTTCAGTGCTAACTGAGTTACAGTAGTATATTCAACAGAGTTTGATTTATTTTTTCTTGACATCTTAAGGGATCTAAGATTTATTTTTGGGGTAACTAATTCACCCCTCCCCTCTTAGTTACTCCTCTTACATTTCCAACAATTGGTATCAGAGCTTTTGGTACTTGCAAAGAAGGTTTGAAGGACCTAAGCTAAAGATCAAGATCTCTTACAAAAGGGAGATCCCTAAGCTAAACAAAGATAACTTCACTTGGAATGATAAGAACTCATGAGACTACATTTGGAAACCATTGGAGACTCGAGCATAAAGTACCTAGATACCAAGTATGTGGAACCTACTGGAACTATGAATATTGAAGAAATTACATAAAATAGCATTATGATGATTGATATTTCCTCGACTCTTAACTATGCTAAATTTTATGAAGTCAAAGACTATGGTACTACTTATGAGATGTGGACCAAATAGAAAGCTATTTATGTAGGTGATGATAATGTGAGGAGAGGAAAGGTAGAAATTCTTAGAGGTCAATTTGATCAGATGAAGATTAGACAATATGAGAATAATGCACAATACAGTGAGAGAATCAAAGCCAATGTGTGTGCAAGAAAAACCATAAGTGGGAAAAATGGTGATTTAACAGTGGTATGCAAGGTACTTAGAATCCTTCTTCCAACTTATGCAATCAGAGTGTCAATTATTCAAGAAATGAGATGTGATCATAAGAATGATATAACCTTGGATGCACTAGTGGAAAGGTTGAAGAATTGGAGTTAGATAATATTGATAATCTTGTTCCTAACTCTAGTAACCTTGAGTCTTCATTCCAAGCCAAGCTATCACTCAAGAAGTAAGCTACAAAGTCTAAAAGCAAGAAGTTTGATAGTGAAGATGAAGATGGTTCAGATGATGATCTTGAAGTCATTGAATCATTTCTTGCAAGAATATTTCCCAAAAGAAAAGGAAAGTAGATGAATTAGATAATGAGAATGATAGGATGGCCCTTATTTCACAAGTTAGTAAGAATGATACATGGATTATTGATAGTGGTTGTTCTCACCACATGACTAGTGATAAATCTAAATTTGAGCACTTGGAACACTATGATGGTGGGAGTGTTAGATTTGGAAATGATGAACCATGCCATGTGAAGGGAAAAGGTTGTATTACACTAACCAATGATCTTAGATGTGACAATGCTTATTGGGTTGAAGGATTGAAGCATAATGTGCTTAGTGTGGCACAATTGAATAACATTGGATTCAAAGTACAATTCATGAATAGAAAAGCCAAGCTATTGGATGGAGATGGAAATCTAGTTGGGACTGGTAATCAAATAAGAGGTAATCTATTCTACCTAGATCTAATTATAAATTCATGTTCCATAGCTCAAGTAGAAGAAAGATGGTTATGGCATAAAAGGTTGTGTCATATGAAGTCCGATAACCTAGTCAAAATAAGTAAGAACAAAAGGGTTAGAGGCATTCCAAGCCTAAATAAGCCTGATATGGGCATGTGGAAGAATTGTCAAATTGGAAAGATGGGAAAGACAAGTTTTAAAAGAAAAAACTATCATTCTAAAGAAGTCTTGGAGTTGGTTCATCTAGAACTTTTTGGACCTATTGGTATGAAGCCACACTTGAGATAAGAAATTTATTTTGTTCATTGATGATTATTCTAGGATGATGACAATTATGTATTTAAAGGATAAATTAGAAGCTTTTCAAAACTTCAAATGGTATCTAGCTAGAGTTGAGAAGAAAATAGGAAAGAAACTGAAATGTTCAAGATCAGTTAGAGGAGGTGAATTCATCTCAAATGAACTTAATGAATTTTGCAATTAAAGAGGAATTCAAAGATAGATATATACATCTAGTACACCTCAACAGAATGGCATTGCTAAGAGAAGGAATAGATCAATCATGGATTGTGCAAGGACATGGATGATAGAGAAGAATGTTTCTATCAAATACTAGAAATAAGAAATCAACATTGTAGTTCATAGTTTGAACCAAGTTTAGTTGAAGAAGGCCTCAAATCAAACACCTTTTGAAATTATGGTATGGGTATAATCCCAATGTGTGTTATTTCAAAGTATTTGGAAGAAAATGTTATATTTTGAAGGAGTCAAGAAAAGGAAAATTTGATGCGAAAAGTGATGAAGGCATATTCTTTGGATACTCCAATAAGAGTAAAGCATACAAATGTTTGAATCTATCTACTTACAAAGCTATAGAAAGTGCACATGTGAAGATTGATGAGTTTGTAGAAGAGTTTGAAGAACAAAGCAAGAAAGAGCTTGGAGATTACATAAACTTTGTTTACTATGAGCTTGATAGTTTACCTCAAGTTCAAGAAAGTGATAGTCAATAGTATTCACCACCTGAGTCCCCAAAATCCCTAGTTCAACCCAAGTTACAACCAGTGCAACTTGAGCCATAGCTTGAAGGACCCAAGTCATACTTAGAAGGACCCAAGTTTCAACAATTGAAAACTAAGTCATCTGATGGACCTGAGTCATAGATAGTGGGACCCAAGAAATATTTAGAAAATCATGGTGAACCTAGTGAATTCAAAAAGAAAGAGCCTGGACTTGTTGGATATGTTAGAAGGCATAATGCACCTAAGAAAATCATTGGAGATTAGTTAGTTGGTGTAATGACAAGGAACAAATTAAAACGTACATGTTTTATAACTAAATTTGAGCCTAGATCTATCAAAGATGCATTAGAGAAAGAAAGATGGATGTAAGCAATGAATGAAGAGATTGATCAGATAGAAAGGAATAAAACTTGGAACTTGTTACTAGAACCAAGGAAAAGAATGTAATTCACATAAAAAGGGCATTCTAAAATAAGCTAAATGAGAATGAAGAAGTTTCAAGAAACAAGGCAAGATTAGTTTGCAAGGGTTATGTTCAAGAAGAAGGTATTGACTATGGAGAATTTTTTTCTCCTATTGCTATACTTGAAGGTGTTAGAAAACTCCTTGAATATGTAGCACACAAAGGATTCAAAGTATATCAAATGGATGTGAAATCAGCATTACTGAATGGAATCTTAGAAGAGGAATTCTACATAGAGTAACCACAAGGTTTCATTGATCCTAGAAAAAGGGACATGGTTTGTAGACCACACAAAGCTTTGTATGGTCTCAAACAAGCCCTTAAAGCATGGTATGAAACATTACATAATTATCTCATAAATATTGGTTTTTAAAGAACTAATGAGAACAATGTCCTATACATCAAAGAAGGGCCAGATAAGAAGATTGTGTTGGAAAAAATCTTTGTGGATGATACATTATTTACTATCAATGATTATTTGTGTAAATATTTTTCTAAGGAAATGAGTAATGAATTTGAAATATCAGTATTTGGAGAGATCAAATTCTTTGTTGGCTTACAATTTCAATAAATTAAAGATGGTATCTACATTACTCAATCAAAATAAATCAAGGAGATACTAAAGAAATATTGATTGGAGGATTCTAGACCAATTGGAATACCTATGACTACTAGACATAAGCTTTCCAAATATGATGATTCCAAGGAGATATATTAGACTACATATAGATCAATGGTTGGAAAACTTCAGTATGTGGTACACACAAGACTAGATATAACATCAATAGTTGGTATTGTGGCTAGATTCTTTGCTAATCCTAAAGAAAATCATATGATACCAATCAAAAGAATCATGAGATATCTGAAAGGTACTAAAGAGTATGGTTTGTGGTATAAAAAAGGAGGAAACTTTGATTTGAAGGCATTCACTAATGTAGATTGGGAAAGAAGTGTTGATGATACGAAGAGCAGTATTGGAGGAGAACTTTTTCTTGGAAGAAGGCTAGTATCTTGGAAAAGCAAGAAGCAGAACTATATCTCTCACTCTACAATAGAAGCAAAATATGTTGTCGTAGTAGCCAATTGTTCCAACATTGGGTGGTTCAAGCAACTATTGTCAGGTATGAAGGAGGAGATCAAGGACCAAATTTCTATATTCTGTGATAACACCAATGCAATCAACATATCTAATAATCTACTGATGCAAACCAAAACCAAGTATATTGCAATAAACTATCATTTCTTGAGAGAATTGGTACAACACAAAGAGGTGAGGTTGGAATATGTGAATACAGAAAAATAGATTGCATACATATTCACGAAGTCATTTCCTAAGGATGTATTTTTGTATCTAAGAGGTAATATAGGGATGATTCCCATGTCTAAAGCTCACTAATTATATTTTAGTGATGCATCAACCAAGCATGTTGAAGATTAGACAAGTTGATGAAATATTGTTAGAGCAGATTGCATATCAATCTGTACATCAAGGTACATGTAGACTACATTGATTGTTGTCTTTGGCATACGATGTCAAAGAGGTGGAATTTTTTGTCATACATCAGAGAAATTTTATGTCTGATATGGAGTTGTTGTTTTTATATCATAGAAATTTTAATATATATTGGAGATGTCAAAGAGGGAGAATAAATTTGGTTGATATCAAAGAGGAAGAGTTTGATATTGTAGTAATTGCAATTAGAGATTGATGATAGAGGGAGTTCACACTAATAGAGGGAGTTCTCATGGATAAGAATTAGAATAAAAGTAAGGATATTATCCTTACACATATTATCCTTAATTATAAGGGTCGAATGGGATTACGGGCTAGCCTATAACCCCCTTTGACCAATTTCATTGTAACATGTGTTTGTAGTAGTCCCAAGACCCCTAGAGACATATAATAATCTGTCATGTGGGTTGAATGGGGTCGTAGGCTAACATACGACCCCTTTGACCCATTCCTTTGCTACTTGTGTTCATTAGGGGTCCTAGGACCCCTTCGGACATATGGTGATCAATCATATGGATTAAATGGATTCAAATACTAACCTACAACCCCTTTTGAGCAATTTCATCATGACATGTGTCCCTATGGGTCTTAGGACCCCTAGGGACATATAGTGATTGATGAAATGGATCGAACAGGGTCATAGGCTAACCAACAACCCTCTTCGACCCATTTCATCATGACATGTGTGCCTAGGGGCCTTAGGACCCCTAGGGACATATCATAATCCATCTTAAGGTTCAAAGGGGGTCATAGGCTAACCTAAAATCCTGTTTGACCCATTTCATTGTGACATGTGCCCCTAGGGGTCCTAGCACCCCTAGGGATATATGGTAATTGATCATGTGGGTCAAAAGTGGTTGTAGGCTAACCTATGTCCTTTTTGACCCATTTTATCATGACATGTGTCTCTAGGGGTCTTAAGACTCATAGGAACATATGGTAATCAATCATATGGGTCGAATGGAGTTATAGGCTAACCCACCATCCCCTTCACCAATTTCATCATGACATGTGTCCCTAGGGGTCCTAGAACCCTTAGCTAACCTACGACACCCTTTGACCAATTTCATCATGACATGTTTCCCTAGGGGTTCTAGGGCCCCTAGGGGCATATCATAATCAATCATATTATAATTTAATTAACTATATAATACTATGTTAAAATATATATTATAGTAGTATATGTAACAATATATATTTAATATTATATATAATAATATATAGATAATATTTATCATATTATATATAATATAGAATACTATACAATAATATATAATAATATGATCCTAATATACTATCTAATCATATTTAATAACATACATAATATTATAATAATAAAAAAATTATATAAACAATAATAATAAATAAATAAATAATAATATTCAGATATCATTATATCTTAAATGTAAAAAAATATTTAAATATGTTTGTATGCCTTTTGGCCTAAAATGTACAATTGGTTCCCACTATCTCAAATTTAAATTTTTTTGTTTTGCCACCACATGACATTTAGACTTTAACTGGCCATCTAACAATATTGTTTTCATCCAAATTCAATGAAATAAAAAAGGTTTTTTGAGAACACTCTCAAGATTCCATTGATATAACTATTGTCAAATAATGAGTTTGATAAGTGTTTATTAATTAATTTCTAATGAAGATGTTTGTGAACTGCTAATTGGCATACTGATTGAAAAATATCTATAACTTTCGAAAGGTATAATATTTTTTAAATCCAAAAGTGGCATCTAATCCAAATTATATAGAAGATCAAATGTTTGAAACTATTTTTAACAATATTTACCTAAGACTATTCTAAACTAGGTGTTTAATTACCCCATCTCGTCAGGTTCATAGCTTTTAAGACTAATGAGGGATTGTATGAGCGGTTGGTTATGCCTTATGGCTTAACTAATGCACCTAGTACTTTTATGAGGTTGATGAATGAAGTTTTAAAAAGATTATTGGATAAGTTTTTTATTGTATACCTTGATGAAGTTCTTTATCTAGTAAGAGTAAAGAAGAGAACCTTGAACATATTAGACAATTATTACAAAGATTTAAGGAGGAAAAGTTGTTGATTAACCTAAAGAGATGTCTATTTATGAAAGAGGATATTGTGTACCTTGTTTTTTTAAATTTTATCTTATGGTTTGAAGATGGATCTTGAAAAGGTGAGAGTAATTCTTGATTTTCCTACACCGGATAATGTTGGAGAGGTGAGATCATTTGATGGATTGGCTAGCTTTTATAGCAACTTTATCAAAAAATTTAGTTCTATTTGTAATGCTATGACTAATACTATTGAAGGAGATAATAGGGATTTCAAATGGACAAATGGAGTACAGAAGATTTTTGAAACATTTAAAGAAAAGATTACAAAACTAACTACACTTGCCTTGCTTGATTTAAGTAATTTTTTTCAAGTTGAATGTAATGCTATTGGAATTGCAATTGGAGATATTTTCAATCAAGAATGAAAACATGTAACTTTATTTGGTAAGAAATTTAATGATGCTAAGAGAAAAAATTTAGTTTATGATTAGGAATTCTATGCTATTATTCAAGTTTTAAAAAGTAGAGACATTATTTGATGCTTAAGGATTTTGTATTGAACATTGACCAAAAAGATTTTCTATATGTGGGAAGTTAGAATAAGTTGAATGAAGAATAAGTTGAATGAGAGACATATGAATTGGGTTGAGTTCTTCTAGAATTTTTCATTTTTATTCAACAATAAAATTTTATAGTTGAATGAAGTTTACGATGCCTTAAGCTAAAGAAGAAATTTGATGATAGTGATGAGAGTTGAGGTACTTGGTTTTGATTACTTGAAGTGTTTGTATGAGACTAATTTGGATTTTTCCAAACCTTGGAAAGTTTGTAAAGAATAGATAGTGAGTGAGAAGTAGACTAGTGGACTTGATAGACATTTTGGGATTGATAAGACTATGAAACATATTTATAGAGATGTGTAGAGAATTGTTAGAGGTTTTATAATTTGTCAAATAGAAAAAGGAACTATTCAAAATGTAAGACTGCACTCACCTTTACATGTACCTAATAAACCTTTGAAATATGTGAGTATGGATTTTTTTCTTGGATTGCCTAGAACTTAGAGAGGTAATGATTATATTTTGGTAGTGGTTGACCAAATATTCAAAGATAGCTCATTTGATACCTTGTCATAAGATCTATGATGCATAACACATAGCTAAGTTAGTTTTCAAGAAAGTGGTATGGTTTCATGGTTTTCCTAGGACTATTTTTTTAGATAGAGATACTATGTTTATGGGTTACTTTTGCAAAACACTTTGGAAGAAGTTGGAAACAAAGTTGAATTGTAGTTATACATTTTACCCTTAGATGGATGGAAAAACTAAAGTGGTGAACATAAGATTGGGTTACTAAGATGTTGTTGTTTGATGGAAGTATAAACATGATAACAAGGTGCTAAGAGAAGGGGGGAGGGGCTGAATCAGGATCTTAAGCACTTTTACTTATCATAGATTCATTCACAAATTCACTAGTTAACTTATGCATGTAAATCTTATAAAAATAAACTTTTTGTAACATGTGATTATGATCTATCAAATGAAAGAAAATTTAACACATAAAACAATATTTGTTACCCAAGAACCCTTCAAGGTGAAGGTAAAACTAGGCTTGGGATGACACCCACGAATCTTCACTACCATAGTAATAATATTGACCTATTATGATTATAATGTTTGATCATAATATATGATCTACCCTATGAGGGGTATGCCTTATTAAAATATTAAGATACTCCTAGGTCTCACCTTGTTAGAGGATTTAACACTTACAATAATGTAAGGAATCTTTTAGGAGATTTACAAATATCTATTAAAACCACTCTATTAAGAGATTTACCTTTGTTTAAGTTGGTTAGAACAGATTCAGTACCTGACTATCAATATTCTATGTAAGCTGATTTTGAGTCTTCTCCTTACTAACTAATCCTCTCCTCTGATCTCATAATACTTTTCTTCCCCTTCACTACTCTGATTGTTGGAATAATCAAATGGGAAGTATACTTCTGAGAAGGGGGGTGAATCAAAAGTATCACACTTTTAACCTTAAAAATGTTTAACTAAAAATAAAATAAAATGCATGTAAACATATCAAACAACCATAAAGTAAACACATGCATCACAACACATAACTGGGGTAAAACTGGGGTGGGGATGATACCCACAAAATCATTGCAACAATAATGTGTGACCACTTCTAATGGTTTGACCTATGAAAGGCATGCCCTATTAAAGGCTTTACATTGTATACATAGTGACTAGTTTGAAGGATTTACAAACACTTTACATGAAGTGTCACCCTATTAAAGGATTTTATTACCTCTTCAAAAGATCTACAACCTAGCTGTTAATCTAACCTATCAACATAGGATTTTCCTTTTTAATACAATTGCTAGAGAGCATTAAACTAATAAATTTGATAGCTTACAATCCTTGATTGTTGAATTTAGGCACTTGATCTGCTCTCTCTGATCTTGATCCTTTGAGATCTAATATTTTTTTGACTCCCTTGCACTATTTTGATCAACTGGATATGCAATGTTTCTTTGTTCCTCTAAGTCTTTTCACACTTTCTACTGAATTTCACTCCTTACACTACTCTCTTCTACATATACAATGGGTTTTTGTCCTCCTTTTAAAGATATCAAAGACTTAAGGTTAGGTATGGGTCTATGATCCACATTGAATCTTTAATTCCCACTCATTCCTTGTACTTTTCTTATTTGTTGCATGCCTTCTCCATTTTTCTTATTGTTTGCATATTGATTGCATAGGAATTATAAAAGATTTGATCTTATCTTTTAATCCCTTCGAGATTCTCTTATGTCAGCTCAAAAAGTAGTTTACATCTAAGTTTGTGAAAGCACAAACTCATATGCTAATTCTATGTTACTTGGCACATCCTAGATTACTAGTGCTCGGCACATGTAGTATTTTGTCTTGTTCAGCACCTACTGCATTCTGGCTTGCTTGGAATAAACTATGACTTGGCACCTACATATCACATGACTCATGTGGTTCACTTAGCACCTAAAGTCACTCAGCACTTGATCTTCACTCAACACCAAAAGATTTCTCAACACTTATAGAAATTCTAGCTTAGCACATAATGTAGCTCAGCATATATAGTGTACTCAGCTTCTATATGAGAATTGGTTAAGTGTGTTGACACTCAATTTTCAAAACCAATCTGAGACCAACAATCTCCCCCTTTGAAATAAGTGTCAAAAACACTTAACTAAGCATTATTTATCTGACCTTATCAATACATTATCCATTCTATTTGACATATATATAAAATTTCAAAAACCATTCAAAATTTTGTTAGGAACAATATACCTTAAAATTCTTATAACTACCCCTGAGCCGATTGTGCCATTTCATTCTTGTAACCAAAATTCTTGTGCTGATGTATCTGATACTCTTTGCCTTTGCCCTATTTCTATTTCCTTTGCCTGCTTGCTAACATGTTCTATGTGTTCTGTTTTCACTTGTTCTACACTTGCAAAATTTTATTCATATCTCCATGAAAAAATGTAAATACTTAGTATTCTTTCCCTTTTTGACACTAATGTCAAAGGGTGCTACGGGTTAAGACCATAATTCACCAAAAATGTACTATTTACCTCCATAATCATTTTAAGAGATGCATCCCAATTCACCAAAGCAATTTCTAATGACTTGTGTTGGATGGCTGTCTCTGCAAAAAGATGTACAAGCCCTTCCATAGTAGAAAGATTAGGATCTTTCTTGATAACATTCTCTGCACAGGCTTCTTCTTTATGAATTACTTACAAGTGTGGTGTTATGGAAGACTATATCTACATTAGTTTGGCCTTAATGTTGGCCTCTTCAGTTGTGAGTGCAACTAGTTCCTTCTGTGTGTGAAGCATTTGAGCAAAATGCTTCTCACTCTGAGCTGGGTCTTTTGGGAGTTGAGTGCTAGAAATCTTTAAGTTCCTCTCTAAGCTCAAGATTCTTTGACTTGTCTCCTATGTGAAGTATGAAAATTCACACAACTTTCTGTACAATGAGAATTTATTCTCAAGTATCTTTTTCACTTTGTCTATTTTCTTTTCCAATTCAACTTGAGATTTTTCTATTTCACTAGCTATTTTCTCATTGACTTTTCCTTGGAATTTCTTCTTAGACCATTCCATAAGTTTCAAATTTGTCTCTTGGTCTTCACTTGTCACATCGTCAACAATATCTAACAATTGTTCCATTATAGACTTTGTCTCATCTAGTGACTACAAGCTAAAGGCATCCATAAAGATGTCTGTAATCTCATGCAACAACTTATATTTATACTCCTTCCTAAGTATTTATTGCCTCTTTCTCATATTCAATGTATCCTACATCTCTGTTATTTTCTCAATGCTTATTGTCTTTGATTCATAGCTAGGTATGACAATTTCTTCATCTAATTCAAGGTCTCCATAGTGAAGTACCCTAGTCACTTTGGTTGAACTCAAGCCTAATGTAGAGATTCGCAAAGGTATTGCCTCAGTGCTTGGCTACTGAAGATTTTTTTTAGGAGTGCCTATTTTTGGTAACTCTACCAATGTTTGTATTGCAGCCTACTCCTCTTCTTTTGATTTGTCCTCTTTTTACTCATCTGTTCTCCCCTAATCAATCACAATAATCTAAGGTGTACTATTGAATGTACTATAGGATTAGATGTAGCAATCTATCCTATTTTCTCTATGTGTTTCACTACCTCTATACTCAGCTTCTACACTATGGTATCCACTATTCTAGGTGTATCAACTATTGCAATTGGTGGTGGAAGCATTAAAATTTGAGTACTAGTAGTTGTAGAGATGGAAGGTGGTTCTTGTGGTTTCACCTTGTCTTTAATTGGTTTTTCTATTGCCTTTTTCAACTCATCCACAGTCACCAATAAAGGATTTGTGCATAATTGTGCTTGTAGAATTGATTGGTGAAGGATCTTCTTGAGATCCTTTATAGTCAATGGATTGATGTTCTAACATGATTTTTCAGTAACATCATTTGTAGTTATAGTGTCTGTAGGTGTGATGGTTACATGAGGAGGGCTAGGAGGTGGCAATTGTGTGTCTTGCACACTCTAATCTTGTTACTACTCATGCTCGACTATTGCCATTTGATCTCCTTTTTGTGTCTCCTCCTCCTCACTTTTTCTTTGTCCTCTTCCTCTTTCTTCTCTTCTTCTTCATTCTTCTCATCTTTTTCCTTCTCTTCTTCTCTCTTCTCTTCCTCTACTTCTATTTTGTCTTCTTTCTCCTTCTGACTAGCCCTAGCATTATTTGCTTCTACATCCTACTCTTCTTGTCCATCCTTGTCATCTATTATGTTGTATATTGATTTCCACACTCTTATTGATTTTTGGAAAACTTCTTCAATTTTGTTTTGTGGGATGCTAAAGGCTCTATACTTTGGTGCAAATTTTCCACCATGTTTCTTATTAGCCTTAGTTATTTGACCTTTAGTCAAATCAAGCATCACTTGTGCCACTGTTGATTCTCTTATTTCCTTCTCCATTTTTAAACAATAATGTCATTTATTTTCAATAATCTCATATAACTTCCTAGGCATAGTATTGTCTAACTCAAGAGGTGTATTCTTAAATTCTACCATCATGGCATACATTGACTCTTCTATCTTGTTTTGATCCTCTCTGCTTAACTTATTGAAATTAATTTTTTCAAATCAGTAAAATTTGTATTCTTAATATTTTCACAAATTTTATCTATATTTGACTTAGGAGGATGACTTACCACTCTAAACTGGCTGATATACTCTGATTGTGTTCTTTCCTCATCATCAGACTCTACTTGTGCAATGTATTTCCTCCTTTGCTTCTTCCGCACTAGACCACTCTCCTCAATAGCCTTCTTCTTTTCTTTCACTTGCTCCTTGGCCTTTTGAGTAGAGGCCCTTAGGGTACCTCTTGTTGCAGGTTCTTGCTTGGCTTGTGTAGGCTTTGTAGCCTTCTTAGCTTTGGGCTGGGCTGGAGGCTATGCTTTTCCCTTTCTTTTCTTTGACTCAACTTGTGTTGGTGCTTCCTCAGCTTCTTCTTCCTCTGCACCTTCCTCCTTATCTTCTCATAAGCCTTGAGATAATTCTATTAGGCCTTTCCCTTGTTCTTCTTCTTCACTCTCATCTTCTTCTTCTTCTTCCTCTTCAGCACCTTCTACACCTGCTACCCCTTCAATTCCTTCTCCAAATTTCTTCTTTATCTTCTTCACTAGTTTATCTTTCTTCTTTAAGGTGGAAGCTATTTTCAGCTCCATATCTACCTTGGAACATACAACATCATATGTTCCAAAGTGAGGTGCCTCCTTATCAATCTCTTTTGCAAGCAATGTTGTGATTGCTACTGAGGCTTCATCAATGTTTATCTCATAACCCAATGGCTTTAGCCATCTCACCCTTGGAGCTATTGCTTGGATGTAGGTGTAATCAATATCAACTAAGAAGAAAATGTCACCAATGTGTTATTCCACTAGGGAAACTGGTATACTTAGTCTTTGTTTGATGGATTTCTTAAAATCCTCAAAATAGCTTGTCATAAGAGAGTCAAAGTTGTCTCCCATTTGCTCAATATACTCATTAATTTGAGTACTGACTGACTTATCTAATCTCCAGTTAACTTTACCAAAAGATGGGAAACCTTCCAAAACATTGAAAAATATGCAAACAAGGACTGAACCAAAATTACATTGAGCACCTTTGGATCTTCTTATTGCTCCAAGATTCTCCATGATTTGTTGTAACATCAATTCTAATAGATCATGTGTATGATCTTTCATGACAAGTTTATATGCCACATCTACAACAATACATGTTATGTTATTATATCTACTAGATTGATAGAACTTGTGAGAAATGATTCTCACTGCAAAATCCAGAAGGGGATATGTGATTGTGTTAATGGTCATGCCCCTCTTATTCCATTTTACCCCAGTGTTCTTTTCAATGACTTCTTTGGAATCACTACATGGGGTCTTGTGCCGATCTAGGGTTGGAAAGCTCATAACCCTATGCACTATCCTCTTCATTATTTTGATGGGTCCTCCTTCTAGCCATAAATAACCATCGTGTATTTTGCTAAGAACAATTCTTATCCATTCAGTTTTAAAACCTGTGGGGTAAACTAAGGCATGGATTAAACCCTTTTCCTCAATGATTTGGAATTCATCCTTCAATATTCTATTATCACATAGTTTATCATATTCTTGAAAATTTTCCAAGTCTCCTATTGCACCCATCTTGTAGTTGTAGCATTTCCTCACATCCTACACCATAACAACTTTGGGTGGAATAATGGAGAGTGTGCTAACAGGGTCATTTTTATAGGCAACTTCTAGGATTGGCTTGAACTTGGGTTTTTTGACCTCATTACTGACCAATTGAACCTTGTGACCTTCCTTATCTTTTGGGTTCTTAGAACTAGAAGCCATTTCATTGATCTATGGTTTTAAAAGATTTAAACTTGAACACTATGCAACTTGGCACTTGAAGAATACCTTAGATCAACAAAATTTGTGCTTGATCACTGTTAAACTCTATGCAAATGGCTTCAATGTTTTTCTTTGATCTCTTTTGTGATTTTCTCATCTTTTCTCTACATTTGAATGGCATAAAATGATAAAAAATTGACCTTATACCTTTCAAAACCTAGCATTAAATGCTTAGTGCATACAGTTGTACACTTGGCTCTTGAAGAT
The DNA here is from genome assembly GCA_028749045.1 of Cupressus sempervirens. Lineage (NCBI taxonomy): Eukaryota > Viridiplantae > Streptophyta > Pinopsida > Cupressales > Cupressaceae > Cupressus > Cupressus sempervirens. The sequence continues at coordinate 411,423,583 of CM053788.1, read as the reverse complement.
TCCAACATGACTCAACTTCCATTGGTTTTCCATTACTTGGCTCCAACTAGATTTTTTCTTCACTTAGCTTCCATTGTAATTCCCCAACTCGGCATCAATTATAACCTTGGTTGCTACTAGCAGCTCGGCATTTAAGCACAACTCAGTAGTGTTTGCAAAAACTTCAAGTTTTGACTTGGCATCTTTTTTTAAGTTGTTTACTTCTTTGTAGTGCTTTTTTGTCTTGGGACTGATGCTTGATATAGCTTTGTATATCAGCCCCATATGCCTTCTTTTGCTTAGTTGGATGAGATGTGACTGCTTGACCTATTAGGTGAAGTGATCTCTTCATTTGATGAGGTACATTCATCTTTCTTCTTCCAAGTCTTGTTCATTTGTTCTCTGATGTGTTCAACATCAACCTTCTCTTTTCCTTTGTTGACTTTTGACATGCATGCCTTTGACTTTTTTGGGAAATTCCTATTGATGTTACCAGTCTTCAAGCAACTGAAACATGTGGTTTGACTTAACCACCTACTATAGTTCCCTCTAAAATGTGTCCTTATGCAATTTTCAAGAATGTGTCCATATTCTTGATAGTAGTGACAGCTATACCTAGTGTTATAGTCCCAATTGCAGTGATGACCATAGTTACCTTCTCTTGTTTCTTGATTTGATGTCCACATAGGCTTTGATCTACACTCAAAAGCTCTATTTCCATACTTCTTGCAATTGTAATAGTGACCTTCAAAATTTGGTGTCCTTATAGTCATAGTCATGCATTCATGTGCTTGATGTCCTTGCTTTTTGCACTTATGACAATAGCTTTGCATTCTTAGGCATATCATGCTGATGGGCATTCTTGCTTTTGCATACATTAGAAGTATGTCCCTTTTTACCATAGAAATGAAAATTAGGTTTAGTGTTCTTACCTTTGTTACTCCTTTCTTCTGTAGTCTTGGATGATTCTCCTTGTTTAGTGCTGGTGTAACCAAGTCTTGAAGTATCATTACTAGCCCTTGGTGATTTTAGTAGCTACTCAAAGTACTTGATGGCCTCATTAGGTTTGTTGAAACTTTTTGCAACTTCCTTTTCTCTTTTCAATTCATTTTGTAGTTGTTCATTCTGTATCTTTAGTGTAGAGATCTCAATGTCCTTCATATTTAGCACATGATGTGAATTCATCATTTGGCTTAAGGTATCTAGCTACATGTTTGAGATTCTTTTGAACTCAATTGTCTTTTCCTCCAATCTATTAGTAAGATTTCTCTTGTCATCTTCTAGCATGGCCTTGTCTTCAATGGTGCTCTTCTTTTGTTCAGTTACTTCACAAAGCATTATGGCTTGTGATTCTTGTTCAAGCTTGAGTACTCTGATTTCTTCTACTTGAGCTCTATTTTTCTCCATCAATTCTACTATTGTTGCATCAAACTCTTTGGAATCTCCATTGGAAAAAACTTATGTAGTATCAATTTCCTTGTAGTGTGTGTCATTTTTAGCTAAGGCTATATCCTTCCTTCTTTTTAAGGATTTTCTCAATTGTTCTCTAGCTTCCTCCAAGTTGTGTAGGGCGGGGTGCACATCAAGCACCTAATTCTCTATGGTCTTCCCAAGTTTGAAGACTTCCATCTTCAGATCTTTTCTCTAAGTTGTTAGGCTTCTCCTTATGAGAACTCAACTCTAGTACCAATTGTTGGAATAATCAAATGAGAAGTATACTTTTGAGAGGGGGGGTGAATTAGAAGTATCACACTTTTAAGCTTAAAAATGTTTAATTGAAAATAAACTGCATGCATGTAAACATATCAAACAACCATAAAGTAAACACATGCATCACAACACATAACACCAAATTTGGTAACCTAGAAACCCTCCAAAATGAGGAGGTAAAACTAGGGTGGGGATGATACCCACAAAATCACTACAGCAATAATGTTTGACCACTTCTAATGGTCTGTCCTATGAAAGGCCTACCTTATTAAAGACTTTATACTATATCAATAGTGACCTGTTTGAAGGATTTACAAACACTTTACATGAAGTGTCACCCTATTAAAGGATTTTATCACCTCTTTAAAGGATCTACAACCTAGATGTTAAGCTAACCTATCAACATAGGATTTGCCTTTCTAATACAATTGCTAGAGAGTATTAGACTAATAAAATTGATAGCTTACAATCCTTGATTGTTGAATTTAGGCACTTGATGAGATGAGATGAAGAAATCTAATTTATCTATACCTAAAGATCACTTGTGAATCTTAGTACATCTGACCAAATATTATACAAATTGTACTTTCTGTATTAGTTCTATCATAACATGTATATGCTCTTGCAATTGTAGTTTCTTCTCTATAATGGTTATGACAACTTTTTCCACAATCTTATTCTCGAATCTTCTAACTAACCAATCAATCAATTTTTCATTCGATTCCATATTACTAGCATTGACTTGTTCAACAATATTTATAGGATGGGTAATGATTGGGCTCCTTCATTAAAATTTTGAATAATCAAAGAATCAACAAAAAAAAATTTCACATCATAAAGTACCTTCTTTTCCTAATTTTCCTTCCTTAAATTTTTGTCCCATTTCTTCTTTGCCAAAATATCTTGTAAGAAAATTGTCTATTACAAGGTGAGCTTTTCCAAGTCTAATTGTGGCATCTCAATTATCTCATCAAGAATGACTTCAATATCTGGTGAAGTATACTTTATTTATTTACCTCTTCTACTTGACAGAGGAGTGCTACTACTTGACACTTCTTTGGGAGTTCATGATGGAGTTTCATCACTTGGTCATTATGGTGCATCGGTGCTTGAGACAAGAATGGTCACATTCAGTTCAACTCTACTTATTTCTTTATTTTCCTTGATGTGAGGTGCTGAAATAGTCTAACTATCTATACTTTTGTCTTTGACCTTAGATCCTACCTCCATATTTGTGAGCCTTGATTGCTTGGCCTATGGAGTGTTAGGGGTGTCAGCATATATTGGTGACACGTTGCCTTGCGGACTTGACACATCTGAACTTTCTCCACTATTGTAATCATCTTCAATGTCCACAGTTTCAATTTCTTTCTATGTCTCTACTCCCTTCATTGATAGCCAAAAAGTTCTTTTCCAAATAAATTCATCTTGTTGTGTTAAAACTTCCATTTTATTCTATAAAATAAAAGAATTCTATGTTTAGGAACAAATCTTCTCCTATACTTTACCAAAAATGTTTCTTGTTGATCCTAGGATAGATCAAGGATAACTCTGACTAAAGTGTCAGCCCTTATACTTTTCTCTTATTCTTCTTCCTACTTCCATCTTCTTTCTAATATTTCATATAAGTCCTTAGGTAGCTTCTTCTCAATTTCACTAGGAGCTAGCTTATGACTAAAAATCATATCCACCATAGCCTCCTCAATTTTGGATATAAAACAATTATCCATTGTATCATATTTTACAAATCTAGAGCTAGATAATCTCAAAGATCTTCTTAGAGCTTCACATACCTCTTCAATAGACTTAGATAGTCCTTTGGGTGGTCCTTTGACCAATCTCATTATGTCAAGCTTACGGGCACTAGGAGTAGTAGTCTCTATTACTCTCTATTTTCCAGTCTTCTTAGCACTAGCAAGTGCCTTGGTTCTTGGTTTACTTGGTGGTGGAGGAGAGAGGGGTGTCATTACTAGCTTCTTCTTGGTCCCTTGAACCTTCTTACTTGATGGAGTGATAGAAACTATAGCTTTATCCTTGTCTCCTTCTACTTCTTCCTTTTCATCATCACCATTGCCTTTTTCTTCATCCTCTTAAGGACCTTGTGTTATCTGTAATTGTTCCTTTCCCTTGCCTAGGGTTCCTATTTTTGCTTCTAGGTCTTCAATAATTCTTTTTCCTTTTCATATCCTCAGAAGATATATTGATATTTACAGTTATTCTTTCCTTAGCTTCCTCATATTTTCTAAAAGATTCAATTTTAGTTTCTATTTCTTCTTTCAATAGTGCAACAATGTTTGTACTCACAAAATCACTATCATTTTCATCAAAACTTTTTAAACAAGTCTTTCTCAAATTTTCTATCTGCACAATTGTGTTGTCTATATCTACAAGAAAAAATGTCACTATAATACCTTGTGACCAATTCTTGAGGTATCCTCATCCTCTTTTTTATTATTTTCTTAAATTCCTCAAAATAAGCATCCATGCCATCCTCAAAATTTGCTCCTAATTGAGTAATGTATTCATTTATTTATCTAGTCATGGGTTTTTTCTATTCCCAAACAACGTCACCAACACTAGGAAAATACTTTTGGATATAAAATAAAATACATACAACAAGGGATCCAAACTTACACATTCAATTCTTTTCTTTTTCTTATAGATGATATATTCTCTGCTAGTTACAATATTTGTAGCTTGACAAGATCATATTCATGATCTTTCATCATTATCTTCCATGCTTGATCCACTTCCATACACAACACATTATTCAATCTTATTATTTGGTAAAAAATTTGAGCTATAACCCTCACAAAAAATTCAATTAGTGGTGATGCATAGCAGGCTTGCATCCCCTATGAGTTGCTAGAATGTTACCACATTTTGTTTGCCCCGCCAAATTTCAAAATTCAAATGTTACCCTGCCCAACGGTCACCTCCCCAATTAGTAATATTTTAATACCCATGGAAATATTGAAAAATACCAAGTTTTGAACCTTATAACATATTTTGTGCAGCTCATAAGCTCTCTACAGTCAGATCAAAGAAGACCAATGGATGGCGCCATCGCGCTATGGAAAAGATGCACGATATTTAGGATAGCGAGATGGCACCCTGATGACACGTTGCCATGGTGGGTCCACATTCAGCGAGCAAGTTACAACAAAAGCTAGGTCAAAAAAGTTTTGTGACGTCGTAGGCGCTATGTCGCTATCACGTGTTGGCCAAGAAATCTTCATAGCGACATAGCGCCCGACAGAAAGGTCTAGTGGCAGGCAGGTCGCGTCACCGAGAAAGTTAGCGATGGGCGGTTAGTTTCATGACGGGCTGAAAAGTCCACAAGGCGGCAAGGTGCCATGTCGCCATAAGAAAACTCACAAGTTTTTCGATAGCGACATAGCCCCCGGCTGGCCGGAGGTTATTTCTATGGTGAGTCCTAGTGTCGGTGGCAAGGTTCGCGACAACAGAAGAGATCAACGGCGAGAGCTTCAGGCAAGTTGTTGGGTCCTATTTCATACCTCATCTGCCCAGTTGGCAGAGTCTGGTGCCATGGTATCAAATTAGAGGGAGCCATGTGCAAGAGAGAGGACATGTCATCAGTTGGGTGCTATGGCACTATGGGAATTTGACCTCAATTTTTTCATAGCGACATGGTGCCTAGTCGACACGTGGCCACTCCGTGGGGTCAAGTCTTGAGTCTTCCAGGGTGGTGCTTCATTGGACCAATGAGGAATCACCACATATGCCAAGTTAGAACATAGATGTGTTGTGGGACCAGATCTTCAACTCGGCCAGCGCAGTCAAGGGGCAGATCATTCATGGCCGTCAGATCAAGTCAGATCGACGGCAAGCACCATCGCGCTATGGAGAAGTTGCACTATATTTACGATAGGGAGTTGGTGCCTAGTGGACATGTGTCCTCGTGGGACTAGGTCTTGCCAAAGAATGTATGCTAAAGATGGCCCGGTGTCGCTTGAGAATGGTGCAGTTGTTGAGGTGGCACCAGGTATGATGGGCCTAGGGTAAGAAGCAAGTATGACACATGACGAGTCTTCACGATTGTCAAATCTGCAGAGATCAACAGATGGCGTTGTATCGCTATGAAGAAGCTGTACGATGTATATGTTGGTGACATAGCGCCCTAATGACACATGTCTCACTAGCCTGGTCGAGATTGACGGTCGGCGACTGGCAGTTAATGTAACGATCACAGTTAGTATTAATATTTGAAGGGTGGCACCATTAGTTCAATAAAGGTGGTCAACCATGGGAAGACTTTCAGGGTGGCAAAAAATAAAGAGTATCATTGGCCCGCATGGCCCAGCTGGCTTGTATAACCTGGTTGACTATTTGACTTCAATGGATTCATGAGACCAGGAATGATAAGAGATCAAAGGTTTTCCATAAATCTGATCGTGTGATTAATTGCTACCAACTCAGAATGAATACCAGGTGCAGAAAGACACTCCATCCATCTAGTCGATCTATCTACTATGTCAGGAAATGTTGTGGCACCGTTTCTGTCTTCTCCAGGCTCTCTCTTAGAGAAATATCAGATATTTCTTGGTATGCAAACCATTTTCAAATTAGATCTTTGATTGGATTCCCAGGGTGAGAAGTTAATGCCAGTAGGTGAGAAGTAAATGTAATGCAAAATCCTCAGTTATGCCTGAACTATAAAAGCAATTTTGTGATCTTTTTCTAGGGTCGACTCTTTCTGATTTCTCTGCTACTGCTTACAGATCTGCAGTGTAAAATTCCCTTTGTCTCTAAGTTTTATAACATTCTGTATCATCTCCTTCAGCCATCAATGTGCATGTGCATCCATCTTGCCTCTCATTGGTGTATTGTTGAGATCTGTGACTTGTATACTGTATCTATTTTGACCTATTGGATAATATATAAGTGAATCCTCCCTTTCCTTATGTTATTCAATTTGGTTTCTTGATCTGTATGTGGTTATTGATTGACATAATTCTGAATGTGTATGTCTCTCGAATGTTAGTTTGGTTTTGTAGCACATATATGGGCAGAAATGAGTCTAAACACTCTATTTTGGTGCATCACCTCTGTACTTTAGGTAGGGTAGACTTGTTGTCTGCATCTCCTTCTTCCCCTTTTCCTTTTGAGAGTAGTTAGGTGCACCCTGATAGTAAGAGGAAGCCGGCCTTCTCCAGAGACTCAACCCCGTAGTTCAAGTCCCACAGCTTGGAAGTTGTTTCCATGTTTCACTAGGTTGTCCTCGCGCATAGGTCTTGGACAAGGGTGCAAACCTAAGTGACAACAAGTGGATCCTAAATGTTACTAATGGATAGACCTCATCTATTTCACTCGACACCTCTATTTTCCCCAATGTCCTCTTGACTTAGGCATTACATGGTTTTCTTCTTTTCTAGGGTTGGATAGCCTATCACTCTACGAATCACTTTCTTTGTGATCTCCACAAGTCCATTCCATAACCAATACCTCATATAATTGATTTTTCTGAAAACAATTTTAATCCATTCAATCTTGAAATTCTTCAGAAATTCTAGGCCATGAGTTAACCCTTCTCTTTCAAAAAATTTAAATTCATCCTTCAAGATTCCTTCATTACATAGCTTCTCATATGCTTCTTTGATCTCGTAGTCTCCCACTTCTCTAATTTTACACATATGATAGCTCCTAACATCATGAATCATAATAAATTTGGGCGATATTGAGGATAGTGCGCTGATTGAACCTTCTTTCATTACAATTTCTAGAATAACATGAAACTTTGGACAAATGTCACTCTTCACCAATTGAATTTGACTAACTCTTGGCTCATTCCAGTGGTAGATGAAGCTTCCATATCTTTTGTTAGGGTTTGAAGTCTTTTCTTTCTCTTTTGAATTACTTGACATAGTTTAGATCTTCACTTGTTCATGCTTTTTGTCCAAATCTCTCATGAAATATTTTGCTAGTCACTCAAATTGCCAAATCACTCTGTTCTCTTGAAATTTTTATGCAAGGTGTGAGATAATGTCTTCAAATTTTGATAAATAACTTCTTTTGATCAGTTTAGGGTTCCATTAATGCTATGTACTCAAGTAGGAAGAAACTAGTTATCTCATTCGACTTTGGTACCTTTTAACTAGGTCTTTTCTTTATAGCTCACTCTATTCCATTTCACTTGGTCCCTACCATTTCACTCACTTTCTACCATTTCACTTCTGAAGTGCTCGGTCTATATTATAATGCTTGGTCAACATAGAAAATTCTTACTAATGTTTGGCAACCTTCCATAAATTCATTCTTATGCATATCTATATGTGAAAATATGAATGTTGGCATGCATTTCATGTAAGGAAATGATGTATGATATATCAATTAAATATACAGTTCCATACATACCTTTCTTTCTTAGTTTGAGATGACATGATCACATTCTCCATTCAATTGGGTGACCTCAGCTCCATTTGCTCCATTATTTTCATCTTCTGCTCTCTTTTTCCATTTTTTATTCATTTCCTTCTTAATTTTCTAAATGTCTACTTTTCCTTACCTTTATCTCTTTTTTGATTTTCTAAATCTATTAGAGTCCTACAATTCTTTCTTAGATACCCAAACTTGTGACATTCAAAACATGCATTGTTAGGTGCATAACTCTTCATATAATTTCCCCAATAAGGTTTTGTCTGATATTTGCATTCATACGCTCTATGCCTATATTTTTGAGAGTTATAGAAATATCCTTAAAATATAGGTGTAGTAGATGAATTCCTCATTCTTGACCTACACTCATATATTTTATGTCCTTATTTCTTGTAGTAAAAGTGGTAACTGGTAAACTTAGGTTTAGAATTTTGCATACCATATTTTCTTCAACAAATGTTTTTAGTATGACCAAGTTTTCCATAATGATAGAATGTTGGTTTGTCTTTTGAGTTTGCATTTGTTAGCTCTCCATTCATGGATGATTCTCCTTTCTCAATGTATGAATGTCCTAACCCATTAGTACTAATAGATGACTTTATAAGTTCTTCAAAGTACTTCATTGCCTCTCTTTTTTGTTGAATCTCTCCATAGATTCTTTCTTGATTTTTAGCTTATGTTTTAGTATGTCCTTCTTTGATTTGAGATTTGCAATTTCTATATCCTTGTGATTCAATTCCTAATTTGCAAGCATTACTTGATTCATCTATACATCTGATATCCTTTATTCAAGTTTGGTAGCTATTATTCAAGTCCGGTAGCCATTACTCTTTTTCCTTCCTCATCCATAGTCTTGTCTTCTTCATCTTTCTTCTTTTGTTTAGTAACTTCACATAATCTTACTAATTAGATTTCATGTTCTCTTTTTAGTCATCTTATTTCTTCATTTATGAGTTTTCTCTTTCCAACAAAATCTATAGATGCTTTGTCATTTTGATTGATTGATTCAAATAGTCCTCCAGTCTCAACTTCTTCATAAGAAAATTGTTTATCCTAGATAGAAAATCTAGTCCTTCTTTTCAAGGATTTCTTCAGATCTTATCTTTGTTTCTCAAGTCTCTACAATATGAGTTGGATTCCAATCACTTGATTATCAATAACCTTGTCTAGTTTAAAATCCTCTATCTCCAAGATCTAATCTTCAAGTGATTAAAATTCTCTCAGAGAACCAATGTTGTGATACCAATTATTGGTTGATGGAAGTATAAATAGGATAACAAGATACTGAGAAGGGGGGTGGGGTGAATTAGAATCTTAAGAACTTTTATTTACCACAAATTCATTTACACATTCACTAGTTAACTTTTGCATGTGGGGTTGTCATTTACAAATTCATTTACACATTTCTAAAAGTTGGGGTTGTCATGAGGATTTTTTCCTCTTTGATAACTAAAAAATGTTGAGAAGATAATAAACAAGATGAAAACCACCTATCCTTACACAATATAAACTAAATTTTGATGGTGCTGCAAGAGGAGGTATAGGATAAGTGGGAGGAGTGCTGCGAGATAAGAATGGTGATGCATTATTGGTTTATGCTGGGAAGGTGGGAAATGGAAGCAATAATTTGGCTGAGGCAATGGCATTGTTTTGGGGTCTTCAACTAATTAGTGAAATGCAAATTAGGGAAATAAAAATAGAGGGAGACTCCAAATTAATCATTGATTTGGTTAAGGGAATGTCCCATCCAAGATGGAATATTCGAACTATCATTATGGATATTAGAAAATTTTTGAAAAGGATGGAAAGTGTCCACTTGCAGCACGTTTACAGGGAAGGAAATAAGGTGGCTGACATGGCAGCTGCCATGGGGTTTAAATCAATGACAATCACATGCTGGAGGGATATGATAGATCTTAACGAAGACATTAAGTCATTAATAACCAAAGAAAGAGGTAGGAATATCATTTAGTTATGACTATAAATTTTTAAGTCAAGGCCAATTTTGGAAATTTTTGTTTTGGTGTTCGCTAAATTTAACAAAGGCTTTTTAGAAATGATTAGAAGACATGGCCTTACAAATGGAAAAAATGAGTGAATTCAAATTAAGAGAGATGTCTTTTCACCATTATGGTTACCCATTGCGGAATTCAAATTACTTCCTAATTAAAAGTACAAATGATATCTTTTATCATACTGTCAAAGATTTTTAGGGTGTGAAAATTATGATACTATACAATCATGATTCCCATAATGAAATTGCGTGGGATTTTGAAACTTATCAAGCATGGAACTGTAAAATTATTTTGCTTATTGTTAAAGGTCTTAGGGTGGAAAGCAGTTGCAAAGATTTTGCAGAGCAGGAAGTTCAGATGCACACCACTAAAGAAGAGGAATGGGATATTGGTGGAATAGATATTGGGGGGGGGGGGGGGGGGACTTGAATAGTATAGAGCCCATGAAAATGGAGAACTTCAAAGATAGGATGGCCACCTAGTTTTTGCTAAAGGAAGAGGGCTTTTTGCCCTACATGCAGTTGATGGCAGGGTACGACAAGAATTGTGCCCTCCAGTTTGTTAAAGGGTGGAATGGCTACAAGGTCACCATTAATGGAATCACCTTCCAAGTGAATGAGGAAGTGATTGCCATGGTGACTGGCCTTTCAATGAAAGGGAAAAAATGGAGAAAGGTCACTAAAATTGTTGATGAGGCTAGTATGAACATTTTTTTTGCAGAAGATGAGGAACTAGTTCGATATAGAGGAGGGTTTAAAAGGGACAAGTTGTCAGCCCCATGGGATGATGTGTGCCTGGTTCTCATGAGATATATGATGCTAGAGGGTAGGTTTGATGTTTACTACTACTACCATTTCCCTTTGTTAAATCATTTTAGGAATAGAGATTTCGTTTCTATTTCACTTTTCCTTCTGCATTCTCTTAAGGATATTGTAGCTGATGTTAGGGAAAAGAGGAATAAAGGGCATAACTTTATCATAATCCATCAAGGAATAATTTTTTTCCTCTACCAATTCCACCTTGCCCTACACCCCCATAGGGTGGTGGTGGTTGACAACTAGCTCCATCGCCAGAATTCACCCCTGAGCACTAGTACTGGCACTAAAATCCATACCCCCTGTCCCTCCCCTAGTCAAGAAATCAAGAAAAAGAAAATACTTGATATAGCTATAGAAAAAAAGGGCAACAAAAAGATATTAGTGTAAAAAACTATTGAGGTGGAAGAGGAGGATTCAAAGGAGGAGGCTAAGGTAAGACTAGGAGGAGATCTGGAAGACTCGCCTAATCCTAGGCAAGGTGCAAATAGAAATCCAATAGATTCAGAGTTGAGGAGGTTGAGGAGGAAAGCTCGTAAAATAATAAAGAAGAAAGGGAGGAGGAAAAATACTCTAATTCTAAAAGAGAAGATTGAAAGGAGGAGATGGAAAAAAGTGTTGACTCAGAGGATAATTCTATTAAAAATGCTCAGACTCAGGTGTCAGCTGATAATGTTGCTACCACAGAGATCACCCAAGCTTTCGCTAGCTTCACCCTCTAGCCCATAACCTTCTGTGAAGAAAGCAGCAAAGTGGACACCTCCCCTGTAACTATCTCATCCCCGGCTAAGGAAAAATCTAAGATTTCTACTAATCCTAGTGTTTTGTAGGATGATATCTAGGTACAGAAGGAAGAAGCAAAAAAGGTGGAAATAGATATCAAGGAACAGACCAAGGAGCAAGAGAAGGTGTATGCCAATTTGGATAAGAGTGTTAAAATATTAGAGGAAGGGTTCTTTACCTTCCCTAAATTTTCCCTTAAAGTCACCCAAGTCATAGCTACCACCCTTTAGCTGCTGGCATAGGAAAAGGAAGATACTGGGATGGATATGGAGGACCATAAGCTCCTCTTCAAATTCCTTGCTAAAGACTAGTCCCAGATTTTGTTGGCTGTGAAGGAGAAGGAGATAAAACAAAATTAAGTTTTTTTATTTTAATGGGATCCTCGGATCCAAGACTTTTATGTTATTCTATTGTTTCTAGTTTTGTTGGTATCCAGCTGTAACTAAGACTTGGGTTGGCTTGACATGCCAACAGTTATTTTGTTAAACTTTCGTAGTTGTTAGATCTTCTGGACTTTTATTTTAGTTTAATTGTTCTTAAGTTAGCTGCTCTATGGTTTTGTGAAGTTTTAGTTAGTTTTTTTTTTGTTGTTGGTCACTATTGGTAATGCACTGGTTACCAGCTTTTGGTTTGTAAGGGCCGACCCCCTTGTTTTTGGTCACTTTTTATTTCAAAAACTTGTGCATGTTTGGAAAAATAAAATTACTATAACATATAAATCTGATCTATCACATGTATAAAGATTTAACATATAACACAATATTTGTTACCCAAAAACCCTCCAAGATGAATTTAAAATTGTGGTGGGGATGACACCCACAAATCTTCACTAGTGTAGAAATAAAGTTAACCTATTATGGTTACAATGTTTGATCATAATAAATGATCTACCCTGTGAGGGGTCTACCCTATTAAAAGCTTAAGAGACTGCTAGGTCTCACCTTGTTAGAGGATTTAACACTTACAATAAACCAAGGACTTCATTAGGAGTTCTACAAAGATCTATTAAGACCACCCTATTAAGATTTTTACCCTAATTCAAGTTGGTTAGAACCAATTCAGTACTTGACTCTTGGTATGTTTTGTAAGCTAATTTTGAGTCTTCTCCTTGCTAAATGATCCTCTCCTCTAATCTGATATTACTTTTCTTCCCCTTCACTGTTCTGATTAGGTCAATTACTCTATTAAGAGATAACATAACACTTTCACTAACTTCTAATCTAATCTTGATCTTTCACTTCACTATTGGCATATTACTCCTCATTCACATGCATACTCTTCTCTTTTCATCTACAACGTCACATGATCTAGGTGAAGACCTTCTCTATTTAAAGAGTTTTGTAAAGAGTTTTCTATATGCTTCCACATTAGCCTCTTCATCTAAATCATTGATCATAAAACATAGGGATTTGTAATCCATATCATTAACACATAAAAAATCTCTATAAAAACCTCTGCAAATATTAAATATTCCTTCCATGTCGGCTTGAAGATGATTTACCTCAAAATCTATCTCATTCCTGACTTTTATGTAAACTCTACATTGCTTGGCCTTTACTTTTTTCTGACACTTAACATTGTTGTTAACTAATCTATATTGTTCTCACCATATACTATGCAACTCGATACTTGTATATTTAAAACTATTGAGTCAACATTGAGCTTGACTTGTATAGGAAATACTTGGTGACCATACACTTACTCAGCTCCTATAAAGCTCAGTACATACTTTTGTACATGACTCGACCTATATAGAGTAGCTCAGTTTCACTGATGATTGTCTAACTCTGTCTTGTAAATGACTAAGTGTTTGAATTAGTTAGAGATACCAACAGATGTTTAGTTGGAGATAAGCTTGTTTATTCAGATTTAGTTTTGGCATAGGAAGAGTTTTCATACAATAAGTTTGTGAATAGAAGCACTAAGAGAACATCTTTTGATATTGTTGCTATATTTCATCCTAAAGGAATCATTGTTTAAGAGATTTACCTACAGAGACAAGGAGAAGTGTTGAAGCTGAAGATTTTACAATTTTCACAACGAAGTTAAAGGAATTTGGAAGAAATAATCAAATGTATAAACATAGAGCTAATAAAAGAAAGAGAGATAAATATTTTGAAGTTGGTGATGAGGTTATGATTCACTTGAAGAAGAATATATTTCTAGTTGGTACCTACAGTAAGTTAAGAATGAAGAAGTTTGGACCTTGTAAGATTTTGTAGAAGTTTGAGAGTGGAAATCCCTATGAAGTAGAATTACTAGGAGATATAGATATATCACTTGTATTCAACATTGAAGATATCTTTGAGTATTATGAGTCTGGTGATGATAATGAAAATAATTTTTATTATCCTAGGAAGATGAAAGACAACATTGAGAAGATTCTGAATAGTAGAGAAAGGAAGAGTACTAGAGGAAAAGCCTACATAAAATACCCAGTTTAGTGGAAAGACATACCAATTGAATATAGTTCATGGCATACACAAACTATGTTGGATCTTTATGAATTAGGTCAGAATATAAATAGCGCCTAAAGTGGGCATTAGTTATTTATTAACCCCAGGTGTCCAATGTAGAAGCATCTTAGGCCTTGGAGACATCTTGCATCAACCAAAAATATTTATTGATTTTTGTACCAGGCTATTATTTGTGGAGTAGCCATTGTTGCTTATGGTTTTGTGGCATATGATGTTAACATATGGTCAAGGACCTATTTTGGATCTTCATATTAAGTGTGCAAACTTTGATCCTTCATATGTCTTGAGTTGTGTGTCATTCTTTGTAGTCTCTATTTCATGCATTTTTCTTTTAGCAAGGCATGTTGTTTCTACTGGCACAATTTTTGACGTCATGTTTGTGTGTTGAGAAGTTAGGAGTCAACCTAGACCCTCCATTTCAACTTGGACCTTCCATCTCAACCCTTGTTTAAAACCACCAAATCTTCATAGTCTATAGATCTCAACTTCTTAATTCTAGATCTATCTTTGTTCTAGTTTTAGGTGTAGTTTGCTAGCTAGTTTGTGGATTTGTACTGCCATAGTCTATTAGTCCTCAATGTGAGTTTTATTCTTCATTTGTCATTTAATAGTTCTTACTTTGATGTATCACGTCTCATCCTCCCATGTGCTTATCTCTAAAAAATTTCTCGCATGTCTTGCCTTTCAATCTACTTTTATTCTATTGTGATTCCTTCTCTTAGGTAAATAGGGAACAAAATCCAAGAAATTTCCACATCGAGAAAATCACTTATCAACACTTCCCTTTATAGTAATTGGATCTCCATTGAGAAGGAATATTGGTATTCCTCCTATACATGTATACACATAAGTGAGGTGTATTCCATTGCATTGTGGTGTATATATTTTCACCCATTACACTATCCAAATTATCCTTAAGAAAATAAGTGTCAAATATTAAATTTGAAATTTAAGTATGTCAAATATTCTTTAGATTGTATAAATGTGAAAATGTACCAATTGGAGTTTTACATATGTTCTCGTGTTGATTCTATTAAAATTTCATGGTTCAACATATATTTACTATTGTATTAGGAGCCATCTCTCAACTACCATCTTGTGTTAAGATAATTAAGAACATTTTTATTATATGACACATGAATCCAAGTATGCTGATGCCTGAGAAAATTTCAATAAGTTTTCCACAAATTTTAATTGGGGTTTATTAATTCTATAATACTAGATTCCTTTATAATGTGGAAAAACTTAAGATGTTTAACTAATTAAATTGTATACATTTTGTCAAGTACATTGGGTTGTCCTTTATGCTATCAAAGTATGACTTAAAACTAAAGGCCTAATGGTCCATTAAGGATTTAAAAAATATTTTTAATTCCATGCTAGATTAAGAATTAATCATGATGTAGCTACTATATTGATGCAAGTGGTAAGAATGATGGTTTTTAAAATTTAGTTTCTTCTAAGGATCAAGCCCTTTGTGCAACCTTTTTAGTGTTAGGATGATATTGCAAGATACAATATAATAGAATATGTTGATCCTATAGATCACACTAGGGTTCCAAATTCAACTCAAGTTAAAGTATTGGATTGGATAATATTTTCCTTGCAAGGAATATTTAGATTTTAATGAGATATTTCTAAAAGGAATTGGACTTGAGATACATTCAACCATCATTGATGGAAAACCAAAAACAATTTCACCCACCGTACCTTTACGAATTGGACATTTTTAAATAGAATTTTCTATCTATCATTCCTCGAACTTGAATCTCCTAACATTTGCCCCCCTTCCCCCTCAAAAAATTAGTCATATTAAATATTAATTTAATTTAATAATTTATTTATTTTTAATTTTATTTTTCCTATTATGTAATTAGATTAAATATTTAACTACATAGCTCATCCAAATTAATTAATCCTTTCAAACAAAATCAAATTCCAACCCATTCACGTCTTATTCACATGACATATGACATATAACCAACTCATCACATGACATATGACATATGACCAACTCGTCACATGACATATAACCAATTACTTGGAACATCATCATAATGTTCGATTTTAGTTGCATAGTATCTAGTTTAGTTGATTTCATAGCTAATCTTATATTGTTCTCCATCTTAGATTATTTGTTAGTGTGATGTCCGATGTTTTGAAGCTGTCCAAACTGATTACATGACAATTTAAGAGAGAGGCGATAATGTTGAATATATGTCACCCATTTCTTGAGGTGAACTGGTCAACTAAAACTTTATCATTGATGTTTTTGATCGAATATGACTCTAAGCCAATTTGTTAAGTAGTTTTATATTGAAAGAAGAGTAATATATAATGATGTGAATTCAGAATGGGTAAAAGGTGGGATATATAAAATGTCTCTACTTGAAATCATGTTTTGAATGTTGAGGTGTATTTTATGATAATAATGGGAAAGTTTGAGTCTTGTGTCATTATTTATATAACAATTTAAAATATACAATATATAAAAAATGTAGATGTTATAAAATAACAAAAATAGTTAATAGAGATATCTTTTAAGTTAAAGACAATGTCAAATGGGTAGTAAGAAATAAAAGGAATAAAGAATTATGAAATAACAAGAGTTTCTAGAAGAGCTTGAGTCCTTGCTTTGTGAAAGGGTTGGAAGCTGGATGCTTAGAAGTCAATAGATGCATAGAAACAAAAAAAAATTAAAAAATATAACTAATAGTTTCAAGTACAAAGAAGAAACACATATTAATTACTAATGACAATTACTCTTGTTAGCTTTTGTATTTCCCCTGTAGTATTTCAAGCTCTATATATAAATTAGACATCTCTCCCAACTCCCATGAATTACAATTTATATATATATATGTATGTATGTATGTATGTATATATACCTCCCAACTCCTGTGAATTACAATTTATACTACATACATACATATATATACACACACATATATATATATATGGGAGTTGGAAGATGTATATATATATATATATGTGTGTGTGTGTGTGTGTGTATATGTATGTATGTATATATAGATATGTATGTATATAGATATCTATATATATACATACATATCTATATATATACATACATATACATACATATGTATACACACACACACACACACACACACATATGGGTTTTGATCCATTGTTATTCGCATGTACGTTATATTCCTAATATGTTGTAAAATGTGTTCTATTGGCACTACAAGTGGGTACTTGCTTTGTCTTTCCAATTTTACAAGCATTGTTTAGACATTGAAATCTTCATTATAGATCTAATCTTGAAACAACAATCTTCCATAGAATTAAATCTGCACATAATTGTCCACTCAAAGCTAACTTCTAGAATTATAATGGAATCTTTTATGGTTAGCCATATGGAATCAAGAATAGGCTAAGTTCTTCACCTGATTTTTGTATCATTATTGACTGTAGCAAATGACAAAATAATGAATGTGTCTGATTAATTTCATCTGTTGACAATTTTGCCAATAATTATTATACCTAAATTAGTGTTAATATATTTTTTATATCTATAAATAAATATTAAATAATATTAAAGAAAAGACATAATATGTTGTTGACATAGATATTTAAATAGAGCTATGACTAAATAATTAAATTAGATTCGATTAATATTAATATTAACAAAAATGTTGCATTACACATTATCAATAAATCTACATAATTCATTTTAATCCAACAAATATCCAATTATTGAATATATGTGCAAATATAATTTAGATTCATTTAAATTAAATTACAATTAAATTTATA
This sequence comes from Cupressus sempervirens, assembly GCA_028749045.1. NCBI lineage: Eukaryota > Viridiplantae > Streptophyta > Pinopsida > Cupressales > Cupressaceae > Cupressus > Cupressus sempervirens. The sequence continues at coordinate 411,405,628 of CM053788.1, read as the reverse complement.
AGAAAAAATAATTAAATATATAAAAGAAGATATACAATATAAAAATATATTATATTTAAAAATTATGATTGAAAATGAACTTATTCAAAAGAAATAGATTTTTGTGACAATAATGTGTAACTTGTGTATTACTTGTTAATTTGAAATCATCTTTTGATAATGCATATGTATGTATGTATATATATAGATATGTATGTATATAGATATCTATATATATACATACATATCTATATATACATACATATACATACATATGTATACACACACACACACACACACACACACACACACACACACACACACATATATATGTGGGTTTTGATCCATTATCATTCGCATGTAAGTTATATTCCTAATATGTTGTAAAATGTGTTCTATTGGCACTACAAGTGGGTACTTGCTTTGTCTTTCCAATTTTACAAGCATTGTTTAGACATTGAAATCTTCATTATAGATCTAATCTTGAAACAACAATCTTCCATAGAATCAAATTTGCACATAATTGTCTACTCAAAGCTAACTTCTAGAATTATAATGGAATCTTTTACGGTTAGCCATATGGAATCAAGAATAGGCTAAGTTCTTCACCTGATTTTTGTATCATTATTGACTGTAACAAATGACAAAATAATGAATGTGTCTGATTAATTTCATCTGTTGACAATTTTGCCAATAATTATTACACCTAAATTAGTGTTAATATATTTTTTATATCTATAAATAAATATTAAATAATATTAAAGAAAAGACATAATAGGTTCTTGACATAGATATTTAAATAGAGCTATGACTAGATAATTAAATTAGATTCGATTAATATTAATATTAACAAAAATGTTGCATTACACATTATCAATAAATCTACATAATTCATTTTTATCCAACAAATATCCAATTATTGAATATATGTACAAATATAATTTAGATTCATTTAAATTAAATTATAATTAAATTTATAAGAAAAAATAATTAAATATATAAAAGAAGATATACAATATAAAAATATATTATATTTAAAAATTATGATTGAAAATGAACTTATTCAAAAGAAATAGGATTTTGTGACAATAATGTGTAACTTGTGTATTACTTGTTAATTTGAAATCATCTTTTGATAATGCATAAATAATAGAATATGTGTTAATAAGAGTTAAAATTTTGAAAAAATACTAGTTGTAAATATATGTTACTTTTGTTATTCTAATTAAAACTTCATATTATCTTAACAATATATAATATTTAAATAATAATTATATATATATATATATATATATATATATATATATCAAATAACAACAAGTGTTTAAAGTGCAATAACAAAAAAAAACTAAAAACAGTATCGTGTAAATGTAGGCTCCAATTTTCCCATAGTTAGAAATTTTCATAATCTCATGTCACAAAGCATAGATTATGGTTGGTTTTTCATTAACTTTGTATTGCTTGAAATCTGTACAATTTTCTAGCAACTTATCATATTGAGGCAAGGAGGGGATTGAACAACTAGGGCCAAAGGAAAACCCAACTATCCAACCACCTTGCTGAGTGAACACAACAAAAGAAAACACATAGAGATCAACACTAAGGAGAGAGAGCACAAGCACTTTTATTGATTCATTAACTTATTAGCATACATGCCCAGTTGTGAGGCCTTCTGGGTTACAACCAGATATAAAATACAACTTTAAGATTTATAATCCAGCTTCAAATCCACAACATTTGCTCTAACTCTCTAAGTCCGCTACCCTAGACTAAACCAAATATCTCTACTTATACTTGCCAAAATGACTTACAGAAGATTCTAGATCATTACAAAATAGAAAGTTCGACCTCAAAATAGTGTACAATCATCTCAAGACAAGATCCTATCATTAGATTCACAATCCAAACTAAATACATGAGTCGGCTAAAACTAAGAACCAATAACAAACAACTTGATCAAAGTAGAACCTGAGCATCAACAAACAACAAGTTCACTTGATAGATGAAGGGACACTCGATTAACACTAGAACTTAGTCAGAACTACAACTTGATAAGCACTAAAGAACTCAGTCAGAACTGCAACTGAACAAGCACTAAAGAACTTGCAACTCGGCTTTTAACACTCTCAAGCATTTACAAAAGCATTCTAATAACAATCTCAAAAAGTGTTTTTCCTATACTCCCATTCACAGAATAATTATATGCAAAATCAGCTTAGGTCAATACCATCTCCCAATTACTTGACTTATCTCCATCTAAGCATCTCAATAAATTACCCAAGCTTCAATTCACAACCTCTATCTATCCATTTATCTATGGATTGAATGTAGAACTAAATCCTAACTCAATACCCAACTTCTTCCACAAAGCGCTCCAAAAATAACCAACAAACTTATTATCTCTTTTAGAAATAATACTTCTTAGTAATCCATCCAATCTAACAATCTCTTAGAAGAAAATCTCAGTAACATGCACAATGTCTAGTGTCTTCTTACATGGTATGAAATGAGCCATCTTAGAAAATCTATCCACAACAACAAATATGAATGTGATATTGGTATCGGGATTTAACTGTGTGATTTTGAGTCAAACTCATTGACCCATGTTTCATGAGTAGTGATTCAACACGAATCCATCTCTCATGAGAATAAATAGAACACTTAGCACTCATTGGATCTATGTGATGCTCATAGGGGTGAAGCATCAAGACTTCTTGGAAGGTCACCCATCCTAGTACTACTCCAGCCTAAGTGTGCTTAACTACAGAGTTTCCTCTATGGTTAAACCCAAAGGTTGCAACCCCATTTTTTGTGGAAATTAGACTTCCTATGGAAATTATCTCCTACTTATCAAAAAATATGAAATCATACCCTTTTGTTTTCTTAGGCAATCCAAGAAAAAAATCCATACTAATGTCACTCCAAGGTTTCTCAGGAACAAAAATAGGGGTATACAATTCAGTATTCCAACTTTCTTCTTTTTCAACTTGAAAAACTCCACAACTCTTTACAAACTTCTAAGTATCCTTATACATCTGTGGCCAATAGTACTTATCCTTCAACAAACTCAATCTCTTATCAATTCCAAAATGTCTAACCAATCCACTATAATGCTTTTCCTTAATCAAATTAACTCTCATAGAACTTATTGGTATACACAACTGAATTCCTTTAAACATCATACCTTCTTGAATGAAATACTCATCATAACTACTCATGTGATCTAATATTTGGTGCTTTGGACTCTTTCCATGCCTCAAAAAAATTAAGATTAGTATAATACAACTATTTCATTTCATCAAAACCAAGAATTTCAGGCTTCATGGATGAACCCAAAAATAGTGGGTTACACTTTTTTGGAGGAAGAAATTCCTCCAAAATCGTAAAAGACATTTTTTTTGCCCAAAAAATTTCAATATAAAGTAATCATATAGTTTCAATATCAACTATAAAAGTTTCTATCGGAACTACTTTTTAACATAGTTTCGATCAAAACTAAGTAAAAAAAAAAAAATGGGTCCTAAATAGTTTTGATTGAAACTGTAAAAACTAAATAGTTCGATCAAAAAAAAATTCCAACAAAAAATTGGCCTACGCCATTTTGATATCAAAACTATATATGAATAGTTTCTATTGAAACTATCTAAAAAAAATTGATAGAAAGTTAGTTTCTATCGAAACTAGAAAACTAGATGTCTTTTACAAATTCTATAATATTTTTAGTTGTTTTAATGGCTTCTAGGCTTAATTACTAGGTTTAGATGGAGGCCTAAAGTCATGTCAGTTTGCATGATAGAAGCTCTCTGAATGAGCTTTCTAATGACTATGAATTTGGTACATTTTGAATTTTTAAGGTATACATTTTTTCACGTGAATTGAACAAAGGTTCATTATAAAAAATAAGCCTCTATATTGGACGCTCATGGAAAAATAGTAAGTAAGAGAATAATTTTTTTTAAAAATAACTACAATCTCCATATTCGAGTCATCTTTCAATCAAAAAAAGAAAATTTTAAATTAGATAAATATATAATAAGTTAAATGTGTCAAAAGCCATGTATGTCCAAATTCATGTTAGGTCAACTTTAAACTCTGATAAAATATGAAATACTAAGTATAAAGACATCATATCACATCTGTGGTTTTGGTATGGATGTTAACAAACTAAATTTGAAAGAATCACATTGATATATATTGTAGAAAAAAGGTTGTGTCAAAAACAATGTCACTTTTTAAAAATTAGGTTTTTGATAACATAACGATTTTCGTGGGAGAAAAAATAATTCAATCAAATCATGGCAATTTTTTTTCTTAAAATATATTTGGATTCTACACAAAAAATTATAAAAGACTCTAATTTACTTCATCTTCAAATTCCTACCCATTAAATGGCAAGTTGCATCTGAAAGTGAAAGATTTTTTGAAAATTCATAGTTCAATGTTAGTTGAAGCAAAAAAGTGTAACCCACTATTGTGGGTTCACCCTCATCTCGATCAACAAAGAATGTCTTCTACTTAATGCATCAACAACTTATTTAGTGACTCCACTTTTATGCATGATTACAGGTGTGAAACTCTACAAGTACTCAACCCACTTCATATGTCTTTGATTCAACTTATGTTTACTTCCCAAATACTATAAAGATTTATGATCACTATACAACAGAAACTCCTTAGGAATAAAATAATGTCTCCACTTCTTTAAGGCTTGAACAATATCATAAAACTCTTGATCATACAGAAAATACTTCCTTTTAGCATCATTCAACTTCTCACTAAAGAAAACAATAGGCTTACCTTGTTCAGTCAACATGGCTCCTATTGCACTACCACTTGCATCACATTCAACATGAAATACCTTATTGAAATCAAGAAAATCCGATGCAAGTAAGTCAACAACCTTTTGTTTCAAAGTCTCAAAACTCTAATCAGCTCCATGTGTCCACTTAAAATCATTTTTATCTCCTCTCACTATCTTAGTCATATCACTACAAATAGAACTGAAATTCTTTATAAACTTCCTATAGAAACTAGCAAAACCATGAAATGATCTTTACCTCACCCACATTCTCAGGTCTAGGCCATTTCAAAATTGCTTTAACCTTCTCTAAATCTATTCTTAAACCATCAACTAAAATAAAAAAATTCCAAATACATAATCTCCTCTTGCATAAAAGAACACTTTTTCAAGTTAATCATCAAATTTTCCTCTTTCAATCCCTACAATACTTTTCTAACATGCTCAAGATGTTCTTCCCTAGTCTTATTGAATATCAAATTTTCATCCAAATAAATAGTCACAAACTTACCCAAAAATCTCTTGACAACTTCATTCATTAACCTCATGAAAGTACTAGGTCAATTAGTCAAACCAAAAGGCATAACCTATAGGATTTGAGCAAATACGCAAATCAAATCCACAAACCCTCGAATACCTACATGCAGAAAACCTATCACAAAGAAGAAAAAGAAAAGAAGAGGCAAGGGTTTGGTTTGAAAATATGAAAATTGTATTCTCAGATAAAGAAAAGATATATGTTATAAGTACAATGAGAGATCGTCATTATTAAGGAGATCAAAACCAAAAAATGTAACATAAAACTTCTTAGGGTATTTAATAATTACAAGATAATTATTAAATATAGGAAGATAATTTAATCTAGGTTGTATCATAATAATTAATAAAAGATATTAATTATTAGATACCAAAAGTTTAGCTTAAGTAGAGTAGAGTTAATTAGAAAACATCTAATTACTCTAACACCCCCCCTTAAGATAAACTTAGGGAGTAGCTATAAACCTAGAAACTACTACTAAAAGTAGATTTGGGTCCCAAAAAACAAGGCCTAATGAGGTACCTAAGCACAAAAAAATCTCTAAAAAGAGGAGAAATAGAGAAAACCACATGGGAGAAACCCTACTCCAAATAGGGATGGAATTTTTTTTGAAAAACTAGTGGAGGACTAAAGAAGCCTCCAAATTAGGAATGCCCCAAAAGATAGGAATAAAGAGTGATCATGAAGAAAACCACTGAAGCATGAAGAAGTTGCAAACTCTGTCAAAAGGAAACTGTTGATCTATAGAACCTCCTCTAAAATAGAAGGTTTCAACCAAAGTAGGAATGAAAAGAAGAGTGTCTATATGGTAAATGATCCATCTCAATGAAATGCATAGGTATCTAGCCACTACAATCACCTAGTACATAGGATCAAATAATAAATAAGTAGCTCACTCTATTGAACCAAGGAAGTATTAGAAATAATAGAAGAACCCCCCAATGCAGACAGGGTGAGGTGATAGGCAACTAAGAAAGTGGGCCAAAATTCTCCTATAGAAAGAACCAAGAATATCGAGAGTGAGGAAAAGGTACAAACACCTATAAAGGCATGTGTCATTGACACATCATGGGGCTAATTTCATAGTAGGTATAGTTACTTAACAAAGGAAGAGATCACTAAAAGGAAAACAACTATCCCCTCATGGCACTTTATAATGTAGTGCGAGTACAATAAGTCACAATGATGAAAAAGATCTTGAAAAGAAAGGAGTGGCACTTTATCTAAGTGCATTTGCATAAAAATTCTTACAAATGATATCAATAATGATCAAAAAGGGAAAAGAGTTGATACAACAAAAAGTACACCCTAAAAGAAAGGATACCATGCCATGAAAATGATCCCTAGACTTGAAACACCCGAGATATCCACCATAGTGAAAAAAAGAAAAAAATAATAATATAAAGAGAATTGAGTAGAATCTGAAGGAAATTACATCATTTCTAAAAAGAGGATTGAACCAGCTTTCTAAAAATATAACATTTTCAAAAAACGGAGATGGGACGCTCAAGATATGCTCACTGGAGTGAAAAATAGAACATCTATCTTTGACTACCAAAATAGGAAACAAAACTACATCAAAACCAAAAAAAACCTACACCAATGTCTTTATCTTAGAACCAAATTTTTGACACTTCTTTTAGATCGAAAAATATGCCCGTATGCTCAAGTTATGGCGACAACATTGGTCGAGTCACTAGTGGAGCTGCTAGGTGGATTGCTAAGTCGTGACTGCTAGTGGTAATCATAGAAATTCTAATGTGGTTAGCTAATCGTGGCATTCAAAACCACCAAAAAAAAAAATTGTGATTTTTTGCCAAAAAACTTGCATTGGAGTGCATGCAGAGGTTGTATGGCCCTGTTGGGCAAAAACATTTTGCCTCCTGGATCAATGATGTCCAAAATGGACAAGATTTATATGGAAATAGGGGTTTTGACACCTTTTGGATCCATCCATGAAGTCTATTTTTCCTCAAGATACTTCAAAAATTAGTGGCCTCCCCATTTTCTTAGGAAGTACCTAAAAAACTCTAGATCTAATATGTCAAATGCTTGCTCTCCCTTTCTCTCCAAATTTTGAACAAGCTATAATAGATCTGGCTCTAATACCATGTAGGATTTAAAAAAGTATGCAAATTAAATCCACAAGCCCTCGAATAGCTATACATAGAAGACTTGTCACAAAGAAGAAAAAGGCAAGAAGAGGCAAGGGTTTGGTCTAAAAATATAAAAATTGTATTCTCAAATAAAGAAAAGATATATGTTATAAATATAATGAGAGATCATCCTTATAAAGGACATCAAAACCTAAAAAGGTAACATAAAACTCTTTAGGGTATTTAAAAATTACAAGACAACTATTAAATATAGGAAGAGCATTTAATCGAGGTAAAAGATAATTAAAAAATAATTATTAATTATAGGAAGAGAATTTAATCTAGGTTGTATCATAATAATTAATGAAAGATATTAATTATTAGATACCTAAAGTTTAGGTTAAGTAGACTAGAGTTAAATAGAAAATATGTAATTAGTCTAATATAACCAACCATTCATACAAACCATCTTCTCTTGAAAGTAGTCTTCCATTCATCACTTTCTCTGATTATGATCTGATGATAACCACTCTTCAAATTAATCTTAGGAAAATACTTTGCTCCACTCAAACAATCCATTATATCATCCATCCTTGGCATAGGAAATCTATATTTCGTTGTGATCTTGTTAATAGCTCTAGAAGTAGTACACATCCTCCATTCTCCATTCTTCTTAGGTGCTAATAAAGAAGGTACAACACATGGACTCAAGCTTTCTCTAATCAAAGCTTTTTGCAAAAAATTAAGCAATTATCTATTAATTTCCTCCATTTTTGTAGGTGTCAATCTATATGGTGCCTTATTCGATAAACTAGCTCTGAGAATCAGGTCCATACAATAACTTATACCTCTTACTGGTGGTAAACCATTAGGCATATCCTTTGCAAAAATATCTTTATAGTCATCTACAAAACTTACAATTTTTATTGGCAGTTGGTCAAGACTACTAGCTTTTATTGTCACTCAGTTGCCATTGTTTGTCACTCGATCATCTCTATATTCTATCACTCAATTGCTACTACCCTCTATCACTCAATTATTATGGGCTCAACTTAGTCTTTGAGTAATTATACACAATAGTACAATTAACCTCATCTAGACTTTTAATCAAAGGAAACAATACTTGCTTTCTCCCATTCACCCAAAGAGTATATTAATTCAATCTTCCATCATGTATATCATATCTATCATATTGGCAATGTCTACCCAACAAAATATGATGGCAATCCATAGGCATAACATCACACAAAACTTCATCAAAGTAATGCCCAATCTTGAACTTCACAACACATTGTTCACTTAACAATATCTTATATTCATCCTTGATCCATGAAAAATGACATGGTTTAGGATGCTTCAATCTTTATAACTACAAATTCGTAACCAGCTCCTCTGATGCCAATTTTCTTGAACTTGCACTATTAATGATCACCTTGTAGCATTTTCAAGCCATCTCACATAATATCTTGAAAAGACTTCTCCTTAGAACATGTTCTTCATCAATTCCCTTGTTACACAAAGTTCTTCTCACCATCAAATTTTCTCTAGCCTTAGGTATGTGAACCCTTAATGTCTCCTTCGATCATAACATTTATGTTACCTTTTTCATTCTCACAAAAGGATCTAGACTCTAAGGATCTATGCCCTTCTTTTCCACATCTAAAACAATTACCATGAAAACCACCTCTAGAATAAGAATTACCTCTTCCTTGGTAAGAACTAGTACCTCCTTGGTAAGAATTACCACCTTTCCATTCAGTCTTGCCTTTGTCATCATTTTTCCATTCATATTTTCCCTTATCTTGCATAGAATTGTAAGATTTGTCATGTTCTCCATAAGATCAACCTTTGGCTCTCTAGAATCTACCACCTCTACCTCTTTATTTTTGTTCATGCTTATTTGTCAAGATATCCTTAGCTTTCAAGGCATATTGGTATGCTTCTTCCACACTTTCCAATTTCACAAAATGTATCTCATCTTGAATTCCAAATCTCAATCCATTGAGATACCTTGCAACTTTTTCAGCCTCATCATCTACATGTCCAGATCTGATGTCCACTCTATAGAATTCCTTAGTATACTCCTTTACAGTCATATCCCTTTGTCTCAAATTTTTCATCTTCCTTAATAAGCTAAATTGGTAATCGGTAGGAAGGAACTTCTTCTTCACCTTTTTCACTATTTTTAGCCAATTCCTTATCTTCTCCTTTCCTCTCCTTTTTCTATCAGTTTGGACATGCTCCCACCATAGTGAGGCATGACCTTTCAACCTAATAACTACAATTTTCACCTTCCTATTATCAGGAGTGTTTTCAAACTTAAAGAACTTCTCCATATTAGAGATCTGATCCAACACAATATTAGTGTGTAATTTTCCATCATAAGGAACAAATTCTACAATAGGATTTGAATATGCCCTAGACATTACTCTCAATGATCCTTCCTCATCTTGATCCTCTTCAATAGCTAGATTAGGGTTTGGTGCCATTGCTTCATTATCACTCACATCATCAAGATGTTCTCCTCTCCTCTGGGTTGTCTCCACAACATCTAATCTGGCTACAATTTGTCTCAACATGCCCATGATAGTAGTGTCAACATTTCCTCTACCTCAAACCATAAACAAGTTCCTACAAGATCATAACCCTCTACAAGTTATAGGTCAAATATATAAATTTACAAGCCTAAAACTAAATCCAGCTAAGTTTTCTACATGATCCAATCTCCACAAGGATGAACCTCAAGCTCCAATACCACCTGGCACAACAAGGGAATTGAACAACTAGGGCCAAAGGCACACCCAACTATCCAACCACCTTGCTAAGTGAACACAATGAAAGAAAACACACAAAGAACAACACCAAGGAGAGAGAGAATAAGAAATTTTATTGAATTGTCAAGTTATCAACATACATGCCCTATTGTGAGGCTTTCTGGGTTACGTCCAGATATAATATACAATTTCAACATCTATAGTCCAGCTTCAAATTTACAACATTTGCATTGACTGTCTAAGTCCTCTACCCCAGACTAAACCAAATACCTCTACATATACTTTGCAAAATGGCTTACAAAAAATTCTAGATCATTACAAAATAGAAAGGCCAACCTCAAAATAGTTTTCACTCATCCCAAGACAATATACTATCATTAAATTTATAATTCAAATTAAATACATGAGTGAGCTCAAACTAAAAACCAATAAGAGACAACTCGGTCAAAGAAGAACTTGAGTATCAACAAAGAATAGGTTCACTCAATACATGAAGCAACACTCGATCAGTACTAGAAAGCTCAATCAACACAAGAATTCGGTTAGAACTTCAACTTAGCAAGCACTGAAGAATTCAATCAAAATTGTAACATGACAAGCATTATAGAACTTAGTTAACACATGATAGCTCAATTAACACTTAGTATCTTGGTTAAAACTACCAGAATGAACAAATGAGTAGGAGTACAAGGCAACCTAGGATGCTCCTACATCACATATTTTCTTAGGCAATGAGATATTCAACATTGAAATTGACATTTCTTTTTAAAATTGTATGATTTATGCATTGAAGATGAATGATTGGTGATTCTAGAAAATTCCTCAAACAATCTAATGAAACTGGTGATAAATTAAAGTCTTCCTAATAAATGCATTTGTTTCATCTTTATCTATAGTTGTTCTCCATCTGCCTTTTTTCTTTTTTAATTTCTTTTACAAGAAAAAAAGAGAGTAACTTTTGGAAAAAAAAATTTGTCCAATCACAAAATTAGAAAGTTTGAAAATAATTAATTTTAAAATAAATAGATCGCAAACCTTTAGATCTTCAATTTTTCTAGTGCCCAAAATTAATGCATATGTGCAATGAGGAACGTAAGCTCCCTACCTTATAGATAAGGAAATGACTAGAATAAATAATAACTTACGAAATAATAATTCTAAATAATCTAATAAGAATAATATAAATAAAACAATAGTAACTTCAATATCCACTTATTTTAGAGAAAAAAATTTGAATTTTTTTCCCACCTGGCTCCCTGTGCTTGGCTTTGGCTTCGGCTTCAGCCCCTGGCTTTCACCCAGCCTCAACGCCTAGATTTCTATGTAGCTTTGCCCGCCTAGCTCCTTGTGCCTGGCTTCGGCTTTGACCCTTGGCTTCGATCTACCCTCAACACCTAGATTCTTCTATAGCTTCAGCTTCGGCTCTTGCATGGGTCCTACTCTAGATCCTGTGTCTGGCTTCAATTCATCTTTTCTCATGTGCTTCACATTGGCTTCAGCTACTAGCTTCAATCCAGCCTCTTTGCCTAGTTTTGACTATGGTGTCGGCTTCTATGCCTAGCTTTGTCTTCGGCTCCTACGTGGGTCCCGCTTTGGATCCTGTGTTTGGCTTCAGTTCATCTTTTTTCTTGTGCTCAACTTCATGGTAGTCCCTTCAGCTTCTAGGGTTGGTTCGTCTAGTGTGGGTGGTTTGGCCATTTCCTATACTGATGTGGCTGCCTTTGAGGCTAGTATCGATGGTCTTTCTAAAAAGTCAGGGCTTCATGACACCATGCATTCGAGGGTGCTGATTACGGTTAGTAACCCATTAAAGATTGATTTAAAATTTGATATTTTTGATGAGATCTCTATTAATATGGTTAATTTCTTAGCCAATGCTACTATATTTTATTTCAAGGGTTTTTGTCTTTCTTTGTCAAACTTGCATGCATGGATTTCTCATTTTTGGGACCCTATCATTTCAGAGATAGCCCATATTTACCCTATGCCTAGGGAGCTTTTCATTGTAAAATTTGAATTTTCTATAGATAGAGATGCCATCCTTCGCCATGTTTTCTATTGGGAAGCAAAGTTTCCCTTGATGGCAAAACCTTGGCATAATGATTTCAACCCATTGACATAATCTTTTAATAAGTTCCCTGTCTGGGTCAGGTTGCTGAATCTCCCCCTTCACCTTTGGGTACACCCTATTTTGGAGGAGGTGGGGAGATCCCTTGGTGCATTTTTCTTGATAGATAAGGATTCTATCAATGTGTTTCAAACGACATATACTCGCATACTGGTAGAAATTGATATTTCTAAGGGACTTCCAAAAATGATTTTGTTGGATTCTACTTTAGGGTCATGGAATATCCTTCTTGACTATGAGGGTATCCCCTTCCACTGTAGGAAGTTCCACAAGGTTGGTCACCTAGCTACAGGCTGCTCTGCTAGAAAATCAAGACTAAAAATGCCCCCTTCTTGGTGGAAAGGGGTATTGAAAGATCACTACACGGTACATCAGGTCCTCTCCACAGGGGATGATGACACTCTTCATGAAATCTGGGTGGTGGATTCTACTGTTGTTCCTAGAATTTTTTCCAAGAATCATCCTATGGCTCCTTTGGTTGCAACAAATCAGCCTCTGGATTTTATTGTCCTGGCTTCTGGCGATTTGATGGTGGCTCCTCCTTTGGCTCCTACTATGGATGCAATTGGTCTATATTCTAGTGATTTAAGGGCAGCCCCCTCTCTAGCTCCATCTCAAGTTATTGTTCCTTCTCTTGCTTCTATTGTAACTTCCTCAGCTATAGTCTCTTCCCTGGTTTCAGGGGTTTCTGGGCATGTTTGTGGATTTGCTGATTCTCAAAGCCAAAAGGTTGCTAGTTTGGTGGGGGCTGGAAGGACCATAGTAATAAGAAATATGGTCAAGCCCTCCACTTCTAATTTATCTAGGATGGACCTTCTTTAGGCTCCTTCTCAGGTTGCAGATGTTCCAATTATGGTCTCTTCCCTGGTCTCAAGCAATTCTAGGACTGGCTCTGGTGTTGTTGATTTATGATGGTAGAAGGCTGCTAGTTTGGTGGAGGATGGATGGACTACAGTAAAATGAAAAAACATCAAGCACTCATCTACCTCTTTTGATATGGCATTACGTTCTCAAAAGAAGGGATCTAAAAGAAAAGCATGACTGATTTTTGGCTCATTGCTCTTTGTTCTATCCCCTGGTTTTAGGCCTATTGTTCTTTCTTTTGTATCTTGGTCAGGGACTTTTCCCCTTTTCTTCTTTGGGTTTCAGGAACCCAATCAAAACCTGTGTTGGTAGCTATTGAGTTGTCATTTTGGTCACCTTTTGTTTGGTGATTTGTTTCATCGGCCTTTTTTTTGGCTGTTGTCCTTTGGCTGGGCTTCGATTGCTTATTTTCAACCTTATGTATTGTTTTAACTTAGGTTTCAGGATCCCTTTAAAACATGTTTATCTAATCAAAAATAAATATATAAATAAATATTTTTTATTTGTAAAAGGTCAAGGCCCTATATATATATATATATATATATATATATATATATATATATATATATATATATATATATATAGAATGAAAATACAAAATAAAAAATCTTTGTTCAAATAGGCACATGTAGGAAAGAACAAAGAAGAAATACAATCTTGCCAAGGACTAAAGTCTTATATTATTACATGAATTAAAAGGGGCATACCCTAGTTTACAAAATATAATGAGGGTTATAAAATGAGATTTGATAATGGAATAATTGAACATTTAGCTGATATCCCTTTACATATTGGGAATTTGAATAGTCATCCTCCTTTTTCATTGGAGGCCCTTTATGTAGATTAGTTTCAAGATGCCTTGGGTATTTAGATTTCCCAAGCCTTATTTTCTAACTAGAAATTAAACTTAGATAATGATCCATCCTCAAAGCCTTCATAGTTCTTTGTATCTTCAAGAGCAATTTCCAACCCATTTAAAGGTTAGCACAAAAGCAATTAAAAAAATTCTCATCTCTAGATCTTTCCTTTCATTCTATGCTAAGATATATATATATATATATATATATTGTATCAGTGATTTGTATATTTAATATGTTAATTATGATCTTAAAGATTTGTCAAACCTATTTTTTAAGATAATAAATTAATGAAGTCAAAGATTAAATTGATCTATAACTAGCTATACCTCCTAATATGCTCCATCATTTCCATGAAAAATTAAACTGACCAGAATTCCATATTGGTTGATCAATTCTAAACCCTTTTTAACTCAATCTATGTTTAAAATTTAGTTCAACCTACTAGCCTTATTATTTGATTATTATAGTAAATTAATTTTAATTTTTTTCTTGTATCATACATTCAGATCATTAATGTGAAATAAAGGGGCTTGCTTCCTTGATTATTTTACAATGCTATGTGAAGTTAATATATTTTAAATAGGTCTTGATTAAGACTATGTGTATGCCATTTTGAAAGGGTTTTTCAATAATTCTATTGGATCTTTAATAAAACCAAGAAGAAATTTAATTGTCCTATCCTAAACCTTAATCCTAGATCTAGTGTAGTAATTCATTTTTAATAACATGTTGTTCACAATTTATATGTCATTCTCTATTGATACATGTCATTAATTGTGTATATATTTTTTGTACATGCTAGTTATTATATATGATTTTATTGTTAATACTTAATAATGTCGATAGACCAGATGAGATTTGGGGTATCCAGTTCTTAGCATAATAATATAGTTGGGGAAATAAAATTAAGAAATAAATTTTTGAGATTAATCGATGTAAAGATTGAAAAAGAAAGATCGGGCCAATGTAATGCCAATTTAAGTATAACTATATTTTTCTCTATTTACATTAATATTCTAGTATTTTCATTACTAATATGGAAAAAAATAGTCACAAAGAGAAGGGAATCTATATAGGCACCTATAAGAAGAAGAACGAATCCTTTAATGTTGAGAAACAAAACCAAAATATGGACTTGATGAGAATAAGCAGTCATATGGATAAACCCATCCTTAGAAGACTACCTAAACCAAGAAAGGATTCAAAACCTAGAATAGATAGAGGATACTAGTGATTGTGCCAAGACATCTTATAGAATAAGAATAGGGGAACCTAATGGAGTTGAGCTTATCAAACCAAAAAGATAACATTATTTGTAATTATAAAACTAATGGAGATCTTTCTCTTCTAGGTAACACCCCATACCTCTTCATTCTACAAAAATATAGGTTTTTCTAGCCGTTAGAGGGAGCATCTATTTCTGTATGATTTCCTCCTTCCATTCTCCAAATTTCCACTTGTATTTTTTCTTTATGATTGGGTGGACTAGCACGGCCCTATCTATGACCCCATGATTGCTCCTCTTAGGAATATAGACATTTTCATCAATATTTTCAAGAACAAAGTCAAGTTCTCTGATGACTGGTCATTTAAACAAGAAGATCCTAAACTAAATATTATTTAGGGTAAGCTCTTCCCCATTAGTTCCTAGATTTTCTAGCCTATTGACTTCTTTGTTTTCTTCTTGATACATATGTTGTATTCTAGTCTCTTAAAATTTATCAACCAAGGATAAAGTGTTTTCTATTTTGGAGTTGAGTCTCCAATTAGGAGTGTTTCTTTTCCTAAGAGTGTTCAAAATTATCTAAGAACCACCTTCTATAATGAATTTCCTAATACCCTAATCTAAGATAAGTTTCAAGTCTTCTATAAGGGCTTCCATATCCACTAAATTATTTGAGTTTGAACCTAGTAATTTAGCCCTTTTAACAAGTCAGGATCCTAGATCTGAAGTAAAGAAGAAACCTTGTCTCACTGAGCCAAGATGCCCCATCAAAGTTTAATTATGACCATTTTAAAGATGAGGGTTCCCATTTATAGTTTTATGTAGCCTATTTACTATCCTTAGGACATAGTAAGGGAGTTGGTACATGATATGTAGTAGAGTAGTGGTTAATTTCTAAATATGTTTTTCTATGTTGAAGAATATTATTCTTGTAGAGAAGAATATCATTTCAGGACATTGTGGTTGTGTGGGTGCACCTACTAGTGGACATGCACCATTTGAGTCCAAAGGCACACAAAAACTAGGGAATAGCTAGTAATAGGAAGCATATTTCTTCAGGAGGAAATCAATAGTAGAAGTAGGGATGATCTTACCCTCTAGCATGGAGTGGTGATGGTGGTTCACACTCTAGGGATTCCCAATCCTCTTAACACAATAGGTACAATCAATATGACCAACTAGCTCAGAGTACTCATTCTTTTACTACTGGATGTATTTTTCAGCAGTCCAATGCACCTATAGTGCAATGGGGTTTTGTTGGAGAATTTTTCACATGTAGACAACGTGGGCATACATCATCACATTGTCCTCAATGGAAACCCCAGTTCTCAAATTAGAGACCTATAGTTTTCAAACCCACAGTAAGAGATATGAATAGATTGTAGAGGGTGTTTTCAGTGGAGTCTTATCCTCCTATGGGGGAAATGGTCCAATAGGACCCGCACATTGAGTGCTTGAGTTTATCTTGGTTATAGGCTTCCAAGAGTAAGCTTAAGTCTAGGGGGTGGATGTAATGCCTACCCCTAATTTAATTTTCATGTTATATTGTAAAATTCTTTTAGGCCAACTTTATGGTTATGTTTTATAATTGGTGGTACTTGGTTACCCAATTTGATTAAATGTTATTTCATACTCAGTTGATATATGTGATGAGCTACTTGATGCTTAGATATTTCATGTGTTCATGATTATTCTTCAATGATGATGCATATAATGATTTCAGTTATTTCATGATGATAGGAAGATGGATGATTTATATATGCAGTTTCTATGGATACTTACCCCATACTTGCATGTGTATGGTGTACATGTATGTTTTACTTTATGTTTGATGTTTCTAATGTGGTTGACGTAGGGAGTTGTAGTCACTTGCTAGTTGGGATCTCCATAATGCACCACTCCTCATCATTGCCTATTTAGTTTAGATTTATATGTATATCTACATGCATAGCTTATTCTATAGATTGTAGGTATTGGACATTGACTTCCTTGAATTGCCAGGATGAGCATTCCCTATTACAGTATCTCAATAGTAAAGAGGGGAGATAGTTCTTGAGTCCAAATCCTAAGCCTAAGCCAATTGTCCTTGAAAATAGGGTAAGTATATGATTACTTACCCTTTCAAATTCATCAAGTGACGAGAATTCTAGATTTGTACCCTTGAGTTTGAATCTATGCTTTATTTGGATTATGACTCTATTGTATTTTCAACTATAATTAAATAAAATAAAAATATTTTTAAAATATTTTAATTTAATGAAAAATTTATAAAGAAAAAATAATTTTTAATTATATTTTATTAATTGAGAAATTAATTAAATAGAATAATTAAATTTAAAAGATATAATTAAAGTTCCAAATTTGGCGTAGTATTATTTATTTAATTTAGTAATAATTAATTTAGGATTTTCATTTTTAATTAAGGAACTCTAAATATTATTATTATTTAAATTAATAAATATATTATTAAAGGCATCCAGTGATTTTTTTAATTTATTGGTAAGAGGTCGAAGCTAAGGTTAATTATTATTGTTTGTTGTGGTTAATTATTTCAATTACTAGTTAATCTTGAGTAGATTAGAACCCAAGACCTCCCAATTAAGAGGCTCACAATTCGCCATTGTGTTGTAGGCTCTTGCCTACCAAAGGCATCCATTGATTGAATAAAAGAGAGAGAAAATAAATTTAGTAAAGTTTATCTTAATTAAAATGAAAAATAGCTTGCGCATGAAATTAAAATAGTAAAAAAAGGGATTGCATGATTGTAAAACCAAAACCCTAAAGGGGGAAAGCTCATTATTAAGAAATTAGAGCTCATTTCTCCACACACAAGTTTGGAGGAGAAAATTTTGAGGAAAAGGGTTTTCGAGAAGACGAGAATTCTTGTGAATTCTGAGCATTCATTTAGTTAGCATCAGATCAAGGTAGGATCTTATTGTGATTTGCATAGTAATTCCTCTTCGAAATTATTTTGTCTTCTTTGTGTTTATTATAGATCTATTTTCATAAATAAATTTGGGTTGAAGCTCTTGTTTAAATTTATTATTCTCCATTATTGAAATTGTATGTGAATGAAATCAAATTGAAAACCCTTGTTTGAGAAATCTTGATATTTGTGATTAGAATTTTTTTAAAAAAAATATGAATTTGGGATGGGGTATGGAAAAGAATAACAAAAATTATATTAACAAATTTGATAGTTTGTAATTGCTTCCTAATTAGATCTTTGCTAGATTTTGTTTAAAATATATATATTTATATATAATATATAACATTACCATAGTAATGAACTTCTATGATAATTTTATATTGAAATAACAATTTTAGTCTTACCCAAAATTTGGGTTTTAGAATGTTGTCAGAATGCTGGTCTTTTTTGTGTTTATATTTACACAAAATAATTTAGTTTTTTAAATGGAGAATCAGGATCATCACCTCCCCATCCCTGAGCTGCATCGTAGCTTGGCTACAAAGGCAGCCAAGGCTGCTTATCAAAGCAGCCTACAGGCCTTTCAATAGCATGTGATCAATTTTTTTAAATATATTTTTCATTAAATAAAATTTTAATTATAGTTTTCAATAAATATTATAATTAATATTACTATTACTAGTATTAATAATTTAATTATTATATAATTTAATTTAATATTTATTATTATTATTAATTTAATATATATATAAATATTAGTTTATCAATAATTTTATAAATATTATAATTATTAATTATTAATAATTATTAAATTATGATAATACTATTTAATTATATAAATTGGTATAATATGTTATTATTATTTTATATAAATAATCATATATTAAAATATACCAATAAATGAATTTTTAGTTGTAACTAAGAATACTTTTTTTATGTAGAATGTTATTTTAGAAAGGGTTCAATTTTTTTTTATGAAATATTTGTATACTAACGAATTTTTCTATACTTGTGAACTTGAGAAAACATTGTTAGATATGACATGTGAAGAAACAAAATACTTGAACCCTATTTGTAAATTGAAAATCTTATGTTTTCAAAACCAAACAAATTATAAAACAACACTTGTTGTGATGTATGATTACTTTGTGTTGGGTCCGGTTGACTTAGTATGTTGACTAGTTTTGGATGTTTACCAAAGGCCTGGGAGTTCCTATTTTATGATGTCGTATGAGATGTCATGGTTCTATATTTTGATCTTTGGGTTATAGAAAAAAATGTTTGGCAAACTTAGTGAAACTTTAGGTTAGATTAAATCTGATACATAACAAAATCCACATCATAGAATAACCACAAGTACAAATCTAATTAAATAATATACAATTGCATAAGATGCCTTATGGCATAACCATAATGCATAATCATCCAATGTACAAGTCATAGGGTATGAAAAGCTTAAAGAATGTAAATCATGAATAAATACAACATCTCATAAGATCTCCAACTAATCAAGTATAATACAATAGAATATAACCATCCAACAGAAACACAAGACCAAAATGAAAGGAATAACTGCACAAGTACATCCAGCAATGGCATCCAACTATCAGGTCTCAATGGTATAAGAAACACTGCCACTCAACCTCGTGGAACCTAAATGGCCCACTTGTACCATGCTAAGGAGATAATCTCAACTCCTATACAAATATCAATCCCAAATTTCATACTAAGGAGGGTTATTATTAGTGATGCTCCACTTTTCTCCTCCAATTCTAGGGTAGAATTGAAGCCTCCTCCAATCTAGAAGTTTTCTACTTAGTGAGAAGCCATAAATTTACTTAAATGTCTCCATAATGTTATTTTATTTTCTATCATTACTAGGCCATATACATTAATTATAATAAATTGGATGTTGGATCTGAACCATCTAACTCCACCCCTATTTTATTTTTGTTTGATGCTAATTTGTCAAAATTTATTTTTGTTGGGTCCCAAATTATACCAGTTCCACTAGATGCCCCTTCAATTCAATCACACTAGTCTTCTATAATTGTAATTTTTTACATAGCTTGTGGCTTTCAAAAGTTTTTAGTTTAGTTTCTTGAATTAAGATGAGTTTTTACTTTAAAAGGCTGAAGTTTCACTTGAGAAAGTGCTTCCTGTTATGGGCATTTAAACCCCTAACATTCCACATGGTTAGACTCACTTCTCATTGGGAATACCTTCCCTTCCTAGCTTTAAGGATATCTTGTATCATTTTTTGATCGAGTTCTTTTCTAATTGCTTCTTTTAAATCACGATCTACTACCCGTTTTCCTTTTTTTTTATTTCCTACATTTCAAGACTTCAATGCCTTGGAGATTCTAATGGAGTCTGAGTTTATCCACATATTCATTCACTTTCTATGAATTTTCAGCTATAGTATCATCCATTAGACCATCCTCCTCTTGTCTTATCTCTTGTAGTATGTGTATTGATATAGATATGTTTTCCATCTTGAGTAGTGGACATCCTATTTCAAGTATATTAATATCATTCTCTTTGCGTGGGACCTATTTTTTCAATTAAGTCTCATTGAGTTGTCATTTTGCACAATGCTTAATGGAAGCAATCCTTTTGAGCTCCTCTCTTGAAAATATAATTTGGGATCAACTCCAAGGTTCTGAGAGATCTTGTAACCTACTAGAATCTGCTCGGTTGAAGATAAATTTGTTTGTTCATAGGGAGGACTTTGCTAGTTCTGACCAATTTTAGATAAGATGTTCAATCTTCTTAGTGTCTCAAAATTAACAACAAAAGAGATATATTTTTGGGATTTTTTGGTTTTTAAATGAATGTAATCTAACAATGCAACTATATAAATTCCTAATTTAACCAACTGTTAGCAAAGAAAATAATGAAGATAAGGTAATGAGAGATGAAAGCAAATAACTTGAATGAAAAATTCCTAATGGGCATAAACTATGGTAACAAATCATTAGTAAGTTAAATCATCAAAAATATTGGGTAGGAAACCAATGAAAATAGGAGCAACACTTCTTGAAATCCATTGATACAATTGTCGATGGAAACTTATTAAAAATTGAAAGATGTTTCACTTCTCATTGAATCACAAGGCCACAAAAAGTGCACTCATGCAATACAAGAAGCTATGGAGGAACAATAGAGTGATCTCTTCTCTAACTTAGTATGTCAATAGAATTCATCAAAATGCAATGCACACTAGAACTAAAAGATCATACAATCAAATCAACACAACAAAACTATTGGCTCCATTATTATCATGAACAAGAATCCACAAAAATAACACACTCTAGAAAGAATAAATACACTTAGAATGAGAGCACCAATAGCATATATTATTGCATCAAAATAATGACCAAGAATACATGTTACATTCCTGAGTTTATAAGAAATCAACTCCTCAATTTGGGTTGAGAGTGAGAGATCCCTTAATGCAAACATATGCTTATAAACTAATAAAATGTATCTAACTATATATACACTGATTTTCTAAATGGTTTTAAGAAGGACTCCACCCTTGTTTATATAAATTAATGAGTGCATGAGCCTTTACATGTCTTAACACAAAGAAAGAGGGAGTAGATAAGAAGAAGGAAGCTATAAGAGGATGTGAGAGTCACTAGATGCCCTAAAAATGGAAGCTCAACCTTCTCTATGCACTTGCGGGAGCTAAACTGACATCGAAATGCATTTATAGTGCATGGAAAGCTCTAAATTAGCAACTAGAAGTTAATTGTTAGTGCATTATCACTTCTTCAAAAAATTTGGGGCACCTCTGGAATAGGGAACCTTGCACACCTTGGTGGCAAGTTCAAAAAATCCAAAATTTTCCCAAGTGCCCAAACTAGAATTCTAGATTCTTTGTTTTATTTCCCTTTATGCCAAAGCTATGTCTAGATTTTTTATCTTGAATTTCTATATAATATTTGTCACTTTGGTAACATCCAGTAAATCTAAAGCCTCATATTTATGCTTTACCATTTGTCGATAATTACTAACATCCATTTGAGTCTTCACAAAATCATCAAGTCTAGTGTCTAGTTCTAACAATACCTCTTTAGACTTAAATTCTTGCCTAATATCTTCATTAGATGAAGCATCCTCAAAAGTTCTTTGGAATCACTTAACCAAAGATTGCACTAACTTGATCTTTATTTTTTACTCATCTTCAAAAATATCAAGAGTAATAGCATCATAATACCTCTCTACTTCCAAAATTATCTCTTGAGTCTGGTATTTTAACTTTTGAATATCTTCATGAAGTCCTTCTATTTCCTTATTACCAACATCTATCTTCTCAATCCAATCTTCTATTTTATCCAACTCTTCTATTGTATATAAATCCATCAAAGTGTAATATCTTTGACACGTTACTACTATCAAAACTTTAAGGTCCTTGGCCCAAGTCTGCACCTCATTCGTCAAAATAATATCCTAGTTCACTATGGATACCAACTTCTCCATATTACACTAAATTTAATGTAATAGGTTCAGATTACCATGAATTATCTCTACACCTTTCTACTCAAAACTATCACGCCATTGTTGACATGCTCCCAAAAATGAATTGACTTGCACATTCCCTTTATCTTTCTTTTCCAATGCTACAACAAGAGTAAGTTTTGGGTGGTCTTGGTACAAAGGGCCTACAATCTCATGAAGATAACCTCTTAGAAGCTCATTCTATTTATGCAACATCACCAATTTAGACTCATTTCTATCTAATTGGCTAAATACCTCCTTGATGCTCATAGTGATCATTACTTTAGCCATGTCTACCATGGGATTTTCTAATAGGACTTCTTTAATCTAATAGTCCTTACGAGTCAAATCCTTGGTATGTGGAGGAAGGATGGCTATATGAGCAATTAATCCTAGTCTTTATTCTTCATTATGAAGAAAAATTATTTTGCATCGCCCATAGGTGGCTCATGCTTCTTGATTGATTTTATCATATCAATTATACTCTCCTTAAGAGTCATATCCAACTACCTCTTTTTCTGAATCATAACCTCCCTCTTTAGCCATATTGGTGTAGTGCCCATGGGAGACATATATTTAGCTGAAGATGAGGTTTGAATTATTGGCCCTTTAACCTTATCACTCCCTTCCAGAGTCTTCTCCTTCTGAGAGAGATCTACATTGGGAGTCCCTTCATTTGTTGTAGCCAAAATCCTTGCCTTTGTATCTTGAGAATTTTTCTAAGGTTCTTCAGGTATTTATCCCTCCTCTGATACTTCATTAGTTGGCCTTTGTTTAGGCTCTTCTTTAGGTGCTTCTTGTTCTTGTCCTTCAGTGATAGGAGGAAGAGGAGTGATTGAGCCTTTTTTTAAGAAAGACAAGTCCTAAAATGATAGTGGTGATGTATCTAGAGACCTTTGTGGTAGAGGTGGCATTTCGTTCCAATCCTCTCCCAAAGGTTGGTTCATGGGTGTATCTTGTATCTTTTCACCCATCATTTCAGTTCGTATAGGCATAAAATAGAAATAAAAAATGTTGAAAATATGTATTTCTTTCCCTTCTTAAGTATGATTCCACTCTAGCTACTCAGCTTCAGAAATGGTAACTTGGATAGGTTCCTTAGGAAAGGATGGTAGTGTCATAGTGGAGCTTCTTCTTCTCTCTTCTTGAGTAGTTCTAGCTAAACAAGTCCTATGCCTCAAGGGGATACTATCTTCTTCATCTTCTTCTTCATCCACCTTAGGGATGGTTTAAGGAATGGGAATAACTTTCTTTTGTAATCTCCCCCTTCATGTCCTTTTCATGGTAGGTCCAACCTTATCCTTCTTAGTAGCTGAAGGAGTGGCCTCTTCCTCAAGTTTAGGTGGTGACAACTCTTGTGCTTCCTACTTTGAATCTTGCTCCTATTCTTGTTCCTAAGGTGGTACCTATGCAGTGTCTTGTTCTTGAGTTGCCTCTTTATAATGAGACTCTTCAACTTTGGGCTCAACTTGCTTTGGGGAATCTCTTTTCCTCTTATTTTTTCCTTTATTTGATCTAAAGTAGCCAACATCCCTTTTATGTTGATATACCATTTCTGACTTGAATGGAGATTAAGAAGGGAAATTTGGTACTATAACTTTTGTACCTTTACCCTTAATTGGGTGTGTTGTGTCTTGAAAGGTAATAGTCTATGGAACTTGGTCAAGGTTAAAAGGCTTCTTGATCAAATCCTTTGTCAACTAAATTATGTGCCTAGCCTTGTGGTTAATATCTGCATTGTCATCCCTGTCAATCTATGCATTCATAATTGGCCTATCATATATCTTGTCTTAATTTTACAAGGAATCCAAGACGTCTTGAGTGCCTTGGTGAAAAAATTTGAGTGGGACCTTTATCTTTAAGGTGTTCCCTACCAAATATAGATTCATCCTACAATAATCCCTAATTTGGATATCATAGTCATTTATTGCATTCATCTAATGATCTTTGATGGCATCTTCATGCACAAACTACTTCTCTACCAAATGTTAAACTTTTCCAACATTATCAAAATAGGGACGAGGGGAGTTGTAATCTTCCAAGGGATATTAATCCTACTCTAAATCAAAGGTCATGATATCTTGCTATTACTTTACCTCAAATGCACCCATAGTAATAGGCCATACCCATGTCTTCTTATGTTGTTTTCTCACTCTATCATATGGAGATGTGAGCTATCTTGAAATCTTCAATAAAATGAGCCAATCTAATGGATATCTCAGGAGTTTATTTGGATTCACCATTGTACCAACTAACCTTAAGTAAGTGAATGTTTTAAAATGGATGTAATTGGAACAAATCTTTGTGATCCTTTTTGTTGCCTCTACTGGTAACCTCTTAGCATATTCACCCTCTATGAATCGAATGATTGCAAATATAAAAGAATCATTCACTATCCATAATTCCTTGCTCTGAACTAACAACTTCTTCTTTACCAACTGGGGATATACAACATAGCGCCAACCATTGGCATCTTGCATGCTTCCCTTCTTGTCTAGTCCTAGATAGTTAGTTGTCCTCATTGCTAATAAGTACACAAAATATGATGTCATGTAACACTTGAGGTCAAATTTAACTACTACTAGCTCTTCATCTAAGTTTTCACTTAGTATTGTGGCTCAATCAATTGGCATTTTGGTTGTTCTGATGGTCTCTATAAAATATACCATCTCGATGTGAAGATGCCCAAATTTTTATAGACCCATAAATATTCTCTAGAATATCCAATGTCATCTTTCATATATCCCTTATTCATGTCTACCTTTTTGACTCTTCATCCCAATGGTGTTCTATCAATAAAAAATGATTGTTGGATGATCTCTGTGGCCTTCTTATTATTCTCCCTACACAACCTTTTTGCTTGATGATAAGTTACCTTCATAGATTGATTATCTCTTGGGATATGGAAAAATTTCTCAACATTCCTTGGTCTTAGGTCTAGGACTGTCTCCCTATGACACTTTTGACAACTCTTTCTTTGGATGCAATTCTCGGCTAGAGTCATAATGAACTTAGAAGACTATACAGATGTGGAATGTGATGCCATATTCACCAACCATAATCTAATCAGTGTCAACACCATCAGGGACCTCTCCTTAAGCTTATTTTAGAGTACAAGGAATGTGTTCTAGTCTATATGTTCTAACTCAATATCTCTTATCTTCGAATGATTATCCTAAAAACATGATTTCTTTTGTGCACCTTGAAACTTGAAGACAACAGGTTTTAGATTAGTCTTTTCAGCAAGTGAGGATCATGGGGAAGTTATTTTATCTACACAAAATAGAAAATCATTAGTTTGAATAGGTGAAAATTAAACCCTAAACAAACCCTAATTGCCCAAAAATCAAACCCAAAATAGAAAAACCTTAAAAAATAACTCAAATCCCCTTTAAAATCTTTGGAAGGCAATTTAGCACTCCTTAAACACCTTGATAGGTGTGCTAGGTGCACTTAATGACTCTTAGATAGTCATTTTATTCATAGTTGCACACTAGTATAGGTGCACAACTTTATGGAGTGCGCACATGAACTACCATGTGTGCACCCTTCCTTTGGTCTTAGTGTTAAGGGTAAAACAAATGGTAGGTGCACATCTGCACACCATTATCTAGAATTTTTTTCTTGTGTGAGAAAGGTGTGCATGTGTGCACCTTGGGGAGATGGGCACATACACACCTTGCCTTGGTTATTTTCCTTGGTGAGTTCTTTATAGCCTCTTTAGGTTTTGAGTGTGAGAAAAGGTGTGCACACCTTTGGTGACTTATGTCTTTGTTTGTGTTTTCAGTTTGTGAGATTGGCACACCTCTGAAAGTGTGGAGATGTGTGTTGATGGAGTGCTAAAAGAATAATGGAGAGAAGAGGAGGGGGTCCTTGGCTTTTATAGTCTTGGGAAAATCTACACCCTTTGGGGGTGCACAGCTACACATTTGCATAGGTGTGAATCTCCAAAGGGAGATAGAAGTGCACTTGCTCATCTAGCGCACTTGTGCACCTATATAAGGCACACATGTGTGCTAAGTGTGCTATTGCACACCTTGGCACAAAATCATCCTTTCTTCTCAAATTTTCCATTTATGACTAATAGGTTCTCAAATAGAGAACTAGGAAGGATCTAAACTCTGGATAAAGTCCAAAAAATGACTTAGGCCCTAGATTAGGGGTTTGGGAAAATAAAAAAATTACTAGGGGGTCCCCATTTCTAGGGAAAATGGGGTGTGCATTGTGAAACCACAACAAATAGCCCTAGCAAAAGGGAAGAAATGACAAAGGCATTGCTTCATCAGGAAAAATTATTCTAACATGTTTCAAATACTAACTGAATTGTGAATACCTCAAGTATATTTCGAGTTGTTTCATAGTCAAAACTTTAGAATCTCAAATCTTCAAACTCAGTGTGTGCTTAGTGTATTCATTTCCTTCAAATTCTTAGATGTAGTTAATTGTGAGCTTTTAGAAATTTTGAGAAAATATTTCATCCTAGTAGTCCATTCATTAGGAATCCTTGCAAAACATTTTTATCACTCACTTATCTAACTAGATGATAGAATTTGTTTTGAGGGCTCTTTATGGGTTATCACTTTTTCTCCTTTGAGGTTCTAGATAATCTTTTGAATTTTTTTCTTCATTGAGCTTGCATTTTTCCATTTGATTCTTCCATAAAACATTTGTATAGATACTAGATAGCCATTTTGGAGTGTATATCCCTAATGTTAGATTACTTATGTCAGACCATATGGAATCTTTCATTTTTAAGACCACCTTTCCTTTTTTATTTTCTTTCTATGCCCTAACTATGCTTAAATAGTGTGTCCAAGGCATTGGAGTCATTTCTCAAATTCATTCTTTAGTTGATAAGCTTTGTGTTCCTTTTTTAAGAACTTTATTGAAACTCTCACACCAAATAATGACCTTAGCAATTCCTTTCAAAAAACCTTTTGTTTGAACTATCCCTTTCTACCATCAACCTTGATTTTATAAAACTAAGATAGTCAACCCTTTAAATTTTCAAAGTGTTGAGAGTTGTTGATCTTCAATTCTAATTTCAAGATTGAAAGTCCTCTATTAATGCAAGTAACATTCGTTCTTTAGCTGGTACAAGAAACAAGATTATTTGAATTCTTTAACAAAGAAATACCTCTTCCCAAAAGTCAAAACTAGAAAAAGTAGTTTATAAAAAGTGTCAAGATAGAATCTTGATGGCACCTAACCCTTGGACTGACACAACTATTGTCTCAAAAGTTTGCAACCTTGTCAAATTTTTTTACCTAAGGACAACCTTTTGAAACATGGAAACAACCTCCAAGTTGTGGGATGTGAACAATGATGCTAAGTCTCTAGAGAAGGTTGACTTCCTTTTCTATCAAGATGTACCTAGACTACACTTGGAGAGAAAAGGGAGGAGGAATGCATAAAAGAAATCTACCTAATCTATTCTAAGGAGGTGATGCACCAAAATAGAGTGTTCAAACTAATCTCTTCCCGTACATGCATAGTACAACTATCATGACAATCCATAGATATACAAATTCAAACTTGTTTTAACCCAATAGCCACATGTAGACTAGACAACAAAAAATGAGTGGCACAAGGAAAAAGAGATTTGCTTTATATCATTTGTAGGCTGAAAGAATACAAACATGTAGGTAAAGAATATAGACATGTAGGTTATAGATATCCATAGAACATTGAAGAGAGGCAAATAAAGCTTGCATAGTACATTAATGGTTGAAAGAGATAAGATATAGTGTCATATAATTCATAGGAAAAGGGGAATTATAGTAGTATGCTAGAGAAATTGTGCAACCTAACAAAATATTAAAAAATCTACTTTTATAGTGTAAGCATAACTTAGATAGCTTCTACCCTAAGATAGAACTTCAAAAACTGCCTTCAAGATCATAACAAATAATTACTGTAAAACTAGAAAAGATTTGACTATAGCACAAATCTAGACAAATCTTAGAGGATAGGAATGATGACCATTAACCTTTTGACTAAGTAGATAGACCAACAAGTGACGATGAAGTGATCATCATATTTATTAGGCCTAGGGAATAATGAAAGTGGTTGTAGGAGATCAAAAGATCAAATTCACCATTAGAGAGTTTCTTATTCCTTGATACTGGCACACCAAGTAGATAAAACAAAATTCAACCATATTCAACTCACTCTATACCTTTCCTACTGCTTGATTGTTTGGGGACTCCTCTTTTTCTAGCTTGGTAGGTGAAGCTCATTATATTTTTGGTCAACACTAGAACTCCCGATCCTATGATTGTCAACTATGGTCAAAACCCTTTGTGTCACCTTTCATCTCCTAGATAACAAGACCTACAATCTCATGACAAAACAATGGGATGATAACACTCTTTTTGTAAGGTCATGGTACCATCAATCTCCTCTTATGATGTTACAAGAGCAGTTGATTTGACTTTCACAATCTTATAATCGTAGTCAATTATAACATGAGAAGCTATAGCAATAAACCCTATGATCTTATGATTGTGGTTAACTAACATTCTATCATGACCTCGATGGTCTCCTCATTTGCACTTATGACCTTACAATAGAGGAACATCATAAGATCAGAACACTCAATGTCCATCTGGAATTGGCCTCCACCCCTTTGCACCTTATGATCTCACAACTCTAAGATAATAAGACTAACCTTCCCCTTCATAGCATCAGCAACATGGAAAGTCAACCCCATGATCCATGAAATCTCTAGTGTCACAACAACCCAACACTATGCCAATTCTTTACCTCATGTCCTTGAAATACATCCTTACTAGGCCTACAATATCATGATCATTAACTGTCATAACATTAGGAAAGACTTTTCTTTGTCTTACAATCCTTTGACTATTTGTGATGTTATGACAACCTGACCACTCGACCAATAGGAGCCTTGTACCATCTTACCACTAGTTGATTGGCCCTACGATACTCTGATAGAAGGGTCATCATAAGATCAAGACCATATTATCTTGTCATGGATTTAGGATTTAAAATATAACATGAAATGTCTTGGAACTTAGGGATAACCTAGGGTTATAATGTGCACTTATGAATATTCAAATGTTGGATCTTTGAATCTTGTGACTATTGGGTGGTTTAAATATTTGAATTCAATCTTTTGATGGGAAGGCACTTTGGCCAACATTTCTAATGACTCAAGGGGCCTGCTTGGCATATGACTAGTGACCATAAAAAAAATCCATTAGGCTATGGAGTCTCTAAAATTGTGAAACTTATCAATTTCATCACCTCTTTTATATTTTGATCCACAAAATAACCCCATTCTGCTTCTGCAACTCTGTAAAACTCCTCAAAATTGTCATTCTAAAGGAACAACACAAAGTGTACCTACCACTTCTTGGAAAACAAGAAGGAAATGAAAGAAAACTAATCTAAATATATACATGAAACAACATCTTTCTCAGAAGAATGGTTTAAGATATATTCCATTAACTAGAATCAATAGAATTTCACCATCAAGCTTGCTTAACTAGAAACCATTGACCTATTTATAACTAATAATGACTTAGGGAACACCTCATAAGGATTAAAATTTTGAGTATATCCCTCCCTTTTCTCTATTTGCATCCCACTTGAGAATAAGATCACCTTCCTTGAAATTTTTGACCTTAGCCTTCTTAGCAAATCTCCTCTTCATCTATTGTTCATGTGTCTCCAAGGTCTACATAGCCTAATTTATTTTCTCCTCTAGCTCCATCAACTCTTCTATTCTTATAGACATGGCATCATTTTCAATTTGCTCCAACTGATGGGCTAGTTCCATGGATGGAAATTCCAATGAAATAGCAAGTTTAGCTTCCTTACCATACATTAGCATAAATGGAGAATTTCAAATAGCCCTCTTAGGCATTATTCTTTCATCCCATAGGGCTGTTCTCAAATTCTATTGCCAACACCTTTGATTATCTTCAATAGTCCTCTTAATGGTTTTGATCAAATTTTTTTTGGAGGACTCAGCTAAACCATTACCTTGGTGGTAGTGATTAGAATATGTGCTCAAGTAAATACCATGATTGATTGCCCATGCACATATCTGAGCTCCTATAAATGACTTGGCATTATCTGATATTATGGTGGAGGGAGCACCAAACTTGGTAACAATTCCATTAAGGAATTCCACTACTGAAGTCTTTGTGGAATATTTTAAGGCTATTGCCTCTGTCGACCTTGTAAAGTAATCTATTGCAGCCAAGATCCACTTGTGACTAAAACTAGAAGGTGGATTATTGGAACCTATGAAATCTAATTTGCATTGAGCAAAGGGTTGATCAACCTGAATGGGATGAAGTGGAAGGGCTGAAAGTCTTTTCTTACCCAAAAAGAAAGAACACTTTTCATACTTCCTTACATGATTGTGGCAATCATGAAACAAGGATGGCCAATAGTAACTAGCTCTCATTATTTTTGTGGTAGTGGTTCTTGCTGCAAAGTGACCACCATCAGGACCATCGTGAAGCTCTTTAATCATCCTTTTAGACTAATCTACATCAATACATCTCAGCAATTCCCCATTGAAATCCCTCTTAATGATAATACCATCAATTATGACATAGGAGATTGACTCCAATCTAAACTGCCTTCTTTTTTCTCTATCCAAACCCTAAGGGTATCCATTACCTAACAAGAAAGCCTTCATGCCATCTTCCCAACTACTAGGATTATCATCTCTTACTTCCTACTACTATATTGATACCAAGGAAACCTCCTCTTTTGATTTTTGGTATGAGAACATCTATTTGCATAATCCTTTCCCTATTACTAGCTTGGTAATCTGGATGTCCACATCATACTTTTCGCTTTAGTATTCCAACTTTATTGATATCTCTACTCCAAAGGAAGCGTGTGATGCTAGTGTGAGGTACTAGCAAGTGAATCTTATTATGGAACAAAAGATGTCTTAATTTTTATAACAATCTTATGACTGAAGGGTTTTCTTTTCCAATAGTTTTACTTGTCTTTATACTCCTTAAGCCCTTCACTAAAGAAGGAAATGGATTGTTCTTTATTTTTATCATTCAATAGAGTCAAAATAATAGAAATGTTTTGAAGAATGAAGTCCTCAAAATTTGGATTGATGAGAGTGGGGGCTGAAGCCATGGCTTCTCTTATTTCTTCAAAAATTTATTTCCCATCCTTGGTCCATGCAAAGACCATATTCTTCTTAAGTATAGTTGTAAGAGGTTTCACCATAGTAGAGAGATTAGGAATAAATCTTCTTACAAAATTAATCCTATCAAGGAAACTTTGTAGCCCCTTCTTGTGACTAGGAAGAGAGAGAGCAAGTATTTCTTTTTTTCTCTCTAGCTCAATGGTTAGACCATTTTTATATACAATGTGTCCTAAAAAATTCCCTTGATTAGTGGCAAAGACATGCTTGCCTAGATTCAAGGGTACTCCATACTCTCTACTTCTTATGAATACTTATCTAAGATGGCTAGAATGATTTGCAACATTCTTTGAATACATGGTGATATAATCAAGGTAGACCAATACAAACCTTTTAATCATGTTCTTGAAGGCCATCTCCATTGCTTTTTGAAATGTGGCACCTACATTTGTTAGTCCAAAAGGAATTTTACTATAGCCATAGGTGCCCCACTTGGTGGTGAATGCAGTTTTATATCTATCAGACTCTTTGACCAGCACTTGATTTTAACTAGAGAATCCATCCAAGAAAGAGAATCTCTCTGAACCACTAACCTTAGACAATATCAGTTCCATGTAAGGGAGAGGGTGATTATCCTTAATAGAGTCTTGGTTAAGATCCCTAAAGTCTACACATAGTCTAATTTCTCCACTCTTCTTCCTAACAAGGACAAGGTTAGCTACCCATGATGAGTGCTTGATAGGAAAAATGATATTGGCCTCAATCAATTTGGATAGCTCTTTTCCCATTAATGGCTCAATCTTCAAATTAATTGGTCTCTATTTTTACCTAACTAGTTTGACATTATCAACTAAATCTATAGTATGTTGAAGCAAACTTGGGTCTAAACCATTTAAATCATCATATGTCCAAGCAAATATATCGTCAAATTCTTCACATAGATGAACAAAAATTTCTTTCTCAATTTCAAAACTTACCTTTCCAATATTAAGAGTTCTCCTATTAGCAACAACAATAAGAATATAATCATCCTTTCTTACAACAAGGTTTCTGCCTCTATCTCTTTTTTTATTATCAAGAGTGAAAGTGTACTTTAAGGTAATTAGACCCTTACATAGATTGTTTGAGCTCATCTTGATGATTTGATCACCAAACTGACCATGTAGCCTTGACTAAATTCTCTCTGACAACTCTACTTCACTCTACAAGAAACTTGCAATTTGTGCATCAGACTCACACCTTCCAATTGATATTGTTATCAAGGATAGTAGGTCTAACCACCATCTTAATATGTTTCCTTCTCTCATCTTCAACACTACTTGGAATGTCATAAGATGCACCAACCACTACAAGTCTATCAACATTTCTATTTTATTTCCTAGGAATGATTTGAATATTAAATGCATTGAAACTTTCAAGAAAATTTGACACTCTATGTTTATAAGACTTGAGAAAACCATTCTTAGTGATATTCTAATTTCTCACCTAATGAACAATCATCTCACTATCTCCATATACACTTAACACTTGAATTCCACTTTTTTGACCAAGTAGGAGACCTTGAATCAGTGCCTCATGCTTTGTTACACTATTAGTAAAACTAAATTGAATCCTAAATGAGAAGTAGTAGTACTTTTCTAACACAAGAGAAACCAACATCACACCAGCCCCTGATCCATTCTTATTACTAGATCCATCATAGTACATGCTCCATATTCCAATAGCATCTTCTTTTATTTTCATTAGGTTTGGAATAAGAGAATCCTTTTCTTATATACAGTATGTGCAAAGGCTTATCTCAATGGCTTCTAATATAGGGTCAAGCTGATATGCACTAGCCCATTCATCTAAGTGGAAATCAGGTATCTTTGTTAGGGAAGTAGCAGGCTCATCTACTTTGTCTCCCTCCTCTTCTTCATAAATGGTCTAATTGATATTGATGAGACTAGGGGTATAGGGCTTAGTATGATGGAGGGCTAGAGGCTCTACTCTGATCAAATGTTCCAATCCATATCTTGTTCTAAAAAAAATGTATTACTAATTAGAGGAGATATAGCCACCTATTTGGGAAGTAAAGTCTCTAGAAAGAAAGATAGCAAAGTATGGTTTGACATTAGCAATTGATATACCTTGAACTATAGTATGACTAGGGCATTCATGTAGGGCCATTTCAACATTCCTAAGGATTCCTACAATATTGATAGTACTACCATCTAGCTGCAATAAATCCTTAACAATTGGCTCATATTTCATTCCCCTGAATCTATCATACAACTATGGACTAGATTATCTCCTATAATTAAAGAGACATAGAAGGGAGGAGGTCTAGTTTTCTTACTTTTTTATCCTTCTTTTCTTGGCTACACCAGGCTTGTTACACTTTCTTCTCTAGGTAGCTAGTCTCTATGCTTAATGCTTTCCAATTCTTGTTGCAATAGCCTCATCTATAATGGTATGGTAGCAACAACATCCCACATAGAAATGTTCACATTGGTCTTGTTAATTTGATCTACCACACTAAATGATGTGTTAGGTCCTTTGGTAGAAACCTTAGGAGTTTCATGTATAGAAGGTTGAGATGTAATAGCTTGAGGAACATCCACATTTCTCCTGCTATCATTTTTCCTTTGCTACCAAGAAGCATTAGCAAGTTGATTACCATTGTTTTGGTGATCAACTACTTGTACTTGAGGTATTACACTTGATGTTGAGGCCTAATTACAAGGGGAAACATCTTCTACAACTCTTCTTTTGCTCCTATTATTGTAAGAATAGGAATATTGGTTTGCATTTCAAGGCTTTTCAACCTGATGGTTCATGAAGGAGAAACTTCCTTACAAAGAAGCATCAATAGGTTGATTAGCATTGTGTTGTTAGTCAACTTCTTTCCCTGGTATAGTTAATGTCAAGGATTATTATGCCTTCTAACACATACAATATCCATAGGAGTAGTTACAAGAACAACAGAAATCTTGATCTTGAGCAAGATCTAAGGGACTAAAGCCCTATTTATGTTGGTATTCCCCATTTAGGTTGGTATTTGTAGCATGGGAACTATCAATAGGTCTATTCTAATTATAAGGGACATGAATTTGGTTTGGGGATCTATTATGAATGGGACCTTGATACTGGAGTTAGGGAGGCTTATTATTTTGAGCTTGTTGCCTCTTCATAGTCACCAACACATTACCCATCTTTTGCATTACTGCACTATTTTCCTCGATCTTCCTTTCTTGATCTTGCAAAATCTTGTCTATATTTTGCATTAATGTTTGTATCATGGCATCGATCTTATCAACCCCATTAGATGAGGTGGAAGCTATTGGGATTATAACAAGGGGTTGACTTGTAAAGGAAGTAGGGATAAGGGCTATTATAGGCTGATGATTGGGAACATTAGGGGAAAAAGGCATTAAGAGCCTTGGATCTAACATCCCTCCCTATATCAAGATATTTTCTTCCCTTATAGCTATGTCATATGCATTTGGTAAAGTATCCCCTCCCATAGACTGCAGAGTGGTAGTAATGTCACTGTTGAAAGCTCTAAGGTAATACAAGAATGCATTACAAGGGGAGGGCTTCATTGTAGTATGTATTCTATCCCATGTATTTTTAAATCTATAATTAAAATTAATCATACATTCATGAGGTTCCCTCTTGATGCTTTTCAGCTACTCTAAAAGTGAAAGATAGTCACTTTTATCCTTAAAATGTTTGCATAGGACTGCTCCTAACCCATCGCAATCAACTATAGAGCTATGAGGCAATCCTCTATACCATTTTCATGTCTTCCCCTTTAAGGATGAGGCTAGAAGCCTGACTACTACATCATCCTCTATAATACCATGTATATTATAGACATTTAAGATTTCTTGAATATGTTCTATAGGGGAGATGGAAGTTTCACCAATGAAGTCAACTATACTTTTGAGGGATGACACTGGAATATCATGTCTTTAAATCAATAAAAGGGGGCTTCCACCATTGAAGGTGGCAAAAACATGTGCTCTAGAAATATAAATGAGTGGTCTATTGATATGAGTAGATAGTATCCTAGGTTGAGATCTATCAATAGGTGGGGTGGAGATGGATCTTGCAAGTGTATGGACTTCCTTTGTACTCCTAACTAGTAATAGAGACAATCTAGTCTTCTTTCTTCTGGGATTTGAAAATGAGAGCTCTAAATATTTAAAATTACCTCTAGAAGATGCCCTAGTGTGTGTTTTGAGCATGAATCATAGCAACTTTAGCCTGGAAACCAAATATGTTTGAAGCTTGGAGTCACCAAGTACTTGAACAAACAAGCCTCTTGAAGGCTTTAATACTGAAGGTATTACTATCTCCTCAACATGAACATAAAATCTTTCTTTGATGTTAGTGAACTTAGAATGTTCAATATGAGGGTTCTGCTAGGTGCCAAAAATTGTTGTCACAAAAGTGTGCACCCTTGTCTAAAGTTTTTACCTAAGGAAAACCATGTGAAACATAGAAACAACCTCTAATTTGTGGGACTTGAACAATGAGGCTGAGT
The DNA here is from genome assembly GCA_028749045.1 of Cupressus sempervirens. Lineage (NCBI taxonomy): Eukaryota > Viridiplantae > Streptophyta > Pinopsida > Cupressales > Cupressaceae > Cupressus > Cupressus sempervirens. The sequence continues at coordinate 411,369,252 of CM053788.1, read as the reverse complement.
CTTAAGAGAAGGTCGGGTTCCTTTGCTATCAAGATGCAACTAGACTACACTAAGAGATAAAAAGTGGGCAAGAATGCATAAAAGAAAGCTACCTAAGCTATTCTAAGGAGGTGATCTACCAAAATAAAGATTCAAGCTAATCTCTTCCCATACATGCACAATACAAGTATCATGACAATCTAAAGATATACATATTCAGACTTGTTTTAACCCAATAGCCACACACACATCAAACAACCAAATTAGTGACACAAGGAAGAAGATATTTACTTATATCATTCATAGGCCAAAAAAGATATATACATATAGGTTATAGCTATTCACAGTGCATCGAAGAGAGGCAAATAAAGCTTGCACATTACATCAATGGTTGAAAGAGATAAGGTAGAGTGTCATATAATTTAGTGGAAAAAGGGTATTATAGTAGTATGCCAAAGTAATACCAGAGAAAGAGAGAATATCTAACCCTAAAAAAGATTTAAAAATCTTCTTTTATAGTTTAAGAATAACTTAGATAGATTCTACCCTAATATATAACTTCATCAACTACATTCAAGCTCACAGAGAATAATTACTACAAAACTAGAAAAGATATAATCATAGCAAAAATCCAAATGTAGGAAGATCACTTATTCCCCAAAAAAAATCTATGAGAGGATAGGAATGATAGCCATTAAAATTTTTGTTAGAAATGGAAAAACACTTTTGACTAAGTAGATAGATCAACATGTGGCGATGGAGTGTTCCTCATACTTATCAGGCCTAGGAAACAATGAAAGTGGTTGAAAGAGATTGAAAGATCAAATTCACCATTAGAGAGCTACATATTCCTTGTTACCAGCATGCTAGGTCATATAAAATATAGTTCAACCATATTTATCTATCACTTTGTACCTTTCATGCTACCTAATTGGTCAGGGACTCCTCTTTTTCCACCTTAGTGGGTGAAGCTCATTAAATTTTTGGTCAACACTAGAACTCACGATCCTACGATCATCAACTATGGTCAAAGCCCTTCATGTCACCTTTTGTTCATAACCCTAACCTCTACAATCTTACAATTGCCTATACTTCATATCATCAATCCCATCCTTCATTATCCTTACGATCCTTTGATAGCAACAAAACCTATAATCTCACAACATAACAATGGCATGATAGCACTCTTGGCATAAGGTTGCAATACCATCAATCTCCTCTTGCAATGTTATGAGCATGGTTGATTTGACTTTCATGATCTTATATCATAGTCTATAATAAAATCAACAGTTGTAGCAATAACCCATACGATCTTGTGATCATGGTTAACTAACTTTCTATCCTAACCTTGACGGTCTCCTCATTTGCACGTGCGACCTTATGATAGAGGAATATCATAAGATCAAAAAACTTGATATCCATCTAGAACCATCCTCCACCCCTTCTTACCTTGTGATCTTATGACTCTAAGGTCATATGACCAACCTCCCCCTTTGTAGCATTGGCAACTTGGGAAGTCAACCCTATGATCCTATGATTGATGGTGTTTCATGGTGTCAAAACACTTTTCCTTTGACTTGTGATCGTATAAAATCTCCAATGTCATGACAACCCAATGTTATGCCAATTATTTACCTCATGTCCTTGGAGGACATCCTTATTGCACCTATAATCTCATGGTCATTTACTATTGTAACATCAAGCAAGACCTTTCTTTGTCTTATGATCCTTTAACTATTTGCAATGTTATGACAACCCAACCACTCAACCAATAGGAGCTTTGTAGAATCTTACCACAACTTGATTTTCTTGACCATCCTCCAATCTAAGGGTCATTGTAAGATTGGAACAATATTATCTTGTTGTGACTTTGGGACTTAAAATATAACATGAAATGGCTCAAAAATTAGGGATAACCTAAGGTTATAATGTGCACTTGTGCATATTCAAATGTTGGATCTCTAAATCGTGTGACTGTTGGCTGGGTTAAATATTTGAATTCAATCTTTTCATAAGAGGGTACTTTTGGCCAACAATAACTTTGAAAGTAAACATAGAACTAAAATTAAACACACAACTGGAAGAAAAAACACACTTGTAGAAAATAAACCCACTTGAATAAATGAAATTTTTTTAATTTTGGAATTTTTGCTCTTTGATGCCTCAAAGTAATGTTTTAGGAACTATCCATTGATTTCCAAGGAAAACAATTCCCATTGTAAGGATCTCAACCTAATAATATTTTCTACCAAAATTTTTGTGATTTGATAAGGGTCAATCCACAAGTGTTGAAACATAGTGTGGTTGTTGTTTCTTTTGCTTTGTCCCATAAAAGAACGAGGTTAGATATTCTGAACGACTTGATTGTGACCTACTTGTCAAAAAATTTTTTAATGATAGCTAGATGTTTTTCCATATGCCCTAAAGAAGCTATCCATTTTCATTCATTTATAAGGGATTCATTAATTTGATCTAAACCCTGGTAGCATCCCTAGTGTACCCAATCATGAATTTCAAAACAAGAATCCTGAGGTTAAGTGGGAACACTAGCTATTGTCCATTGACAATAAGATATGGGGATGCTCCTAAAGAATTATATACCCTAACTTAGCCTGTCCATAATGCATATTTGAGTTGAGTATGCTAGTCTTTAGGATTTTCTTTCAGCAAACGTCTTATCATCGTGATCAAGTTCTTATTTGTAGATTCAACCATACCATTTCCTTAGGGATAGTAATTTAAAGAGAACTTGATAATCCAATATCCATAGGGAAAGGAATATTGACACAAAATCTATTCCATTATCGCAAACTAGGAAGAATAGCATCCCAAATCTAGTAATAATGTGTTCTTCCAAGAAATCTATAACCACCTTTGTCATGCAATTTCTAAAGGTTTCAACTTATGTCTAGTGTGTGTAATATTCTATAGTTATGAGAAAAAATGTATGTCTTGTCAATGATGGTGGGTTTACTAGACCAATAAAGTCTAGCCCCCACGGTGTACCTCAAATACTGGTTACAATGGCATTGTTAGATGTCTTTCTCTATTAGTATTAGTTTGACAAATGTGGTAAGTATGCACATGTTCAAAAGTATCCTTGAATATTGTAGGCCACAACTAATTTTATCTTTAAAATCATATGGGACATAGCTTCTTCCAATCCATGTCATATGCCATACTTATCATGAAACTACTCCAAAACCTCTTTTACTTCTTCCTGTCCCAAACACTTTACATAGATTCCTTCATAGTTCCTTTTATATAGTTTTCAATTTTGTAGCATGTAACATTCACACTTCATCTTGAGACCTCTACAATGAGAACTATTCATCTAATTTGGGTATTGATTTTGTAAAAGCTAGTAAACAATATCCTAGTATCAAACATCTGTTACTATAATATCAACTTGAGATACTATAATCTTCTTTTGTTGATCTTCTTGTTTGATTTCATCATCAAATCTAAATTTATCCTCATTTCCAATCTTGTTATTGCCTATCATCTTTTTCAATCCTTGTTCTCTCACCAACTTCATTTGTTGAATCTCTAAATCAAACTCTTATAGTATCACCATCCATTTTCCTTGTATTTCTCCCAATTCATTTTGCACCAGTAATGTCTTAACCACTGGATTAGGCACAATTGCATACACCTTGCTCCTTAGTATATAATGGAAGAATTTCTTGACCACCTTTATCAATGAAAAAGACTATTTTTCAAGATTAGAATAGTTCAACTCGGCATTCTTCAAAGGACAACTCATGAAAGCAATGGGTCTTTTATCTTCTTTGTCTTTATTTTGCATAAGAATCCTAGCACCTGAACATTTTGAAGAAAATGAGTATATTTTAAATGGAAGCTCAGAATCTGGACTAAAAAATACTAGAGCTATGGAAAAGCCACTTTGATGTCCTCAAATGATTTATTAATTTTTGGAACCCATTCAATTTTTACTCCCTTCTTAATAAAATCATGAAGGGGGCAAACTATCTCAACAAATCCACTTATAATTTTTTGCACAAAATTTATCATTCCAAAGAAAGACTTGAGTTATTTATGATTGCATGGAGGTGAAAACTTTAGAATGGATTCAATTCTCTTAGGATCAATGTAGATTCTAGCTTAGAGATAATCTGACCTAGGAGCTTTCCTTTAGTGACCTATTATCACAAAAGCTTGCACCCATGCCTAAATATTTTACCTAAATGAAACCTTGTGAAACATGGAAACAATCTCCAAACTATAAGACATGAATTGTGAGATTGATTTTTTGGAGAAGGTCGACTTCCTTACTATCAGGGTGCACGTAACTGCTCTTTGAGAGGAAAAGGGATAATGAATGTGTGCAAAGCAAACTATCTAATCTAGTCAAAAGGGGGTGATACACCAAAATAGTATGTTCAACCTTATCTCTACCTATGAATGCACAATTCATCAACATAAGCTTAAAGCATATAGATTCAATCCTTGCTTAACTCAACAACTATATGTAGATTAGAAATGAAAAGAACACTATAAGGAAGAGACTTCACTCTATATCATTCAAAGGCTAAGTAGATACAATCATATAGTTGAAAAGATATCAAAAATGCATTAACACCAAGAAACAAGGTATTGCATAGTATGATAATGGAAGAAATAGATACAATAGAGGATTATATTAACTTAGAGGAAAAGGAAACTATAGTAATAGAGCATATAATACAATGCTCTAGAACTAGAGAAAATATCGACCCTTGGAAAAGGTCCAAAAAATTTTTTTATAGCTAAAGAATAATTGAGAAACTTCTATTGAAAGCCAAATCAACTAGTGGCATTAAGGTTTTAGAGAACAATTACTACAAAATCTAAAAAGATTTGATCATGTATGTACCCATATGCAAAAATTTGATCCCCATGTGCATATTCAACTTTGGAAGGGATAGAAATAGTGACCATAATTGAAGGATTGTGTTAGATGAATAACCCAAAGCAACAAGAAGATAGAAATTTCATTCACCATGCATGGGGAACACAAAATAGTAGTTGCACATGATCAAAAGATCAATCTGGTCATTAAAGAGCCACTGGTTATGTATTTTTTATCATTGTCAAATCAAATATGTTAGCAAGTCAAACAAAATCAATTGTCCAACCTGTCACATGGCTCAATGATATTAAAACATTTTTGCACCTCATCCTAGCATTCAAAATTATGTTGACCCATCCTTTTTCCCTAGTCATAGCTTCACCACCTTTATTTTTAGTAGTCATTTTAACCTTGTAAAGCCATGAAACCATCAAACTAATTGTTATTGTTGCTTCACATCCCTTCATCACTTTATTTCCATAACTGTCATGACCCTGTAATTGCATGAAAATGACTCCTCACACCATTGTCATGGTTAGGGTTTTGACATTTATCTTACCTCTGACACTGTGAAGCTAGAGCCTTTTACTTTATTGCACCTTCTTAACTTAATATCCAACTAGCATTAAATATCTGCAACCATGTGAAATTGTGATCCAAAATACCACCGTTCAGTTGCCACCTTAACTTGGGATTGTCTTAAACTCATGGTGACCATGCAAAGGAGATGAATGCATGATCATAACCTTAACTATAGTTCAGCACAAAACTCCAACAAAGCTACAACAATAAGAGCTAGAAGATCTGGCCCACCTAGACATGTGGCAGATTTTCATTCCCCTGCATTCGTTAAACCTTAAGCACCTTCATAATGCGAGAATACGACAACCCTAGATCCTCACCTGATCAATGACTATTGAAGAAATGGCACCCTTGGTGAAATTTAGCCTATCTAAACAATAGAACATACCCACCTAGAAAAGATCCGATGCATCTTGTCAGCCCTTGCAACCCACACTATGAAATCGGACCCATGACTCCATGTGGCATCTTGTCATATTCTTGCAATGGCTAATGCTCAGGCATTTTGAAAATGTGAGTATACGACATTTATGGATCTTCCTTCATTTGACAATCACAATACAACTAAAACCCTTGCATAATTTTGTACACTTGAGCAATTGAAGCTTGCATTTGTGCCAACATGCTTTGATATGGAAATGCCACATCATGAGGTTCATCCACACGGCACCTTGTCACATCTCCACAACCTTAACCTTGGTCCGCTTTTAACTCACTACAACCATGCAAACAAGAACTTTCATAGGATTGGGGCTTTGACCATGATTAATACTAACCTCTCTATAATCATGTGAATGAGAAAAGGTTGTGATATCATAACTTAAACCTTGAGTCAAGATCATGATCCTCCAGCCATGTGCATAATAGGCCTTCACCACCTCATAGTCTTAATCATGGTCAACTCTTAACTCGGTGAAACCGTATGATGAAACCAACATCAAATTCCAATCTCTCAATCATAACTTACCATTAATTTAAATTCTTTAACCTTATGAATGAATGATAAAGGGAATCATTGTGTCCTTGCCTTTATCATGGTTAAGCCTAACCACCCACAACCTTGTGATCCACATGAATTCTAGCTGTCGTGGCTTGATTGCAAGGTCACAACATGAAACTATATACAAACATAAAATGTGGCAATGATGTGTTGATTGTAGATCTAGCTATTTTTCACCTTTGTGGCTTCCTTGATGGTTAAGTGCTAATAGCCTGTGACTAGGAAATTAAAGGTAGTTGCATGGTCGTGACTTGAAACATTCACCAGGACATATCATGAAAGGCTTGAAAATTATGGATATAAGGATAAGTTAATATTTTTAATGTATCTCTATAACATTAAAATATTTTAATATTTGAAAATATGACCATTGGACATGTTGATCACCTAAAAATTTATTTTTTTGGTAGGGGGGCAAGAATGGCTAACATGACCCCAAACAAACACTTCTTTGGATTAAGTGAATATGCCATAATTATGACATCTATTGAACACCTATCTTAAATCAACAATATGAGTGCTTCAATCCTTTGAAAAGATAGTTAAAGCCATCTAAGTAGATGACTATACATTTGTTTATTAGTCCCTTGAAAGTTTCATCCATGGCTCATTGAAATGTGGCCCATGCATTGATCAACCCAAAGGACATTCTTCTATAGGAAAAAGTTCCCCATTTTATCATGAAAATAGTATTCAGCCTATCTTCTTCATCAACCATCACCTAGTTGTATCCAAAATATCCATCTAAGAAAGACATCATTTTGGATCCATTAACAATTTGTAATACTTCATCAAGTAAAGATAGAGGGTAGTTATCTTTTTGAGATGCTAGGTTCAAATTGTAAAAATCCATACAAAGGCAAATTTCTCTGGTATTTTTCCTCATTGGAACCAAGTTAGACACCCATGTAGAATGGAAAATGGGGAAGATAATGTTTGCATCAATAAATTTCTTGACTTCTTTCATTATCAATGGTTCAATAATGGGATTAATAGGTCCTTTCCTTTGTTGAAAATGTTTGGCATCTAGTTTCAATGGAATTTCATGTGTGATGATATCAAGATCATAGATTTTGAGTTCTTCATAACTCCAAGCAATGATATCTTTGTACTCCCTAAAAATTTGGAGTATATCTTCCCTTTCTTGAGTGTTGCATGCCTTTCCAACCCTTATAATTTTAAGATCTTGATCAGTACCCAAATTATATGAATTGTATTCCTTGATCCCTTTTTCTTTGACCATTCTCTTGCTAAGTGTTGATTCATCATGATCAAGGATGTGCTCCAACTCAACCATCCCCTTAGGGATAGTGTTGGTTTTCAAATTGAGGATCTCATCTTTATCTTTAAGTTCTTCATCTTTAGGTTTGTCATCCAAAGTATCATGAATCCCTTGCACTTTAAAATGGTCATTGCACATGATAAACTCAAGTATGTATTTTTCATCCTAGAAAACTTGGATTTTTTCTAGGATAGACTAGGAAACAACCAATTATACTAAAAATCTTTTCAATTTTGTTCTCTCGATGGGTTGTAATGCATTAGCTAAAATTGTGAGGGCATCTACTACCACATTTCTCCTTCTAGGGATGGACTTTATGTTCAAAGCTTCAAAGTCACCCATTAGATCCCATATTATTTTTCTATAAGTGAGTAATCTCCTATCTTTGCAAGAATAAATTTATGTCACTTGTCTAGTCACCAACTAGGAGTCTCCTTCGATTATGAGAGCTTTGACTCCCTTCTCTAATGCAAAGAGAAGTCCACGAATCAAGGCTTCAACTCTACAACATTGTGAGTACATCTAAACTATAATCTATATGCTGCATAGAAAGACCAACCTTTTGGGTTGATTAATTCAATATCTACACCAACTCCTAATTTACATTTGGATCCGTCAAAACTAAGTGTCTAGATTGGTTCTTCTTTGGGCTTCCTGGACTTATGCTTTTTTTTTGTAGCTTTTCTTTAACTTGAACCCTAAAGGATTGTTTTTTTGGGATCCATTGCAATATTCACATGGTGGACTTGATGATTTTTCATTTTTTATCTATGATATAGTAGGCATATATTTCTCTTGCTGATCTTGAATTTCTCCATTCAATTTTGTAATTTTGTTAACTTTGGGCTTATGATGAATGACTACCAAATTCCAACCCTAACCATTTATGAAATGTCTTTGTCCTTGGATCTTAATCATTCCTAGGAGAGGAGAAGATAAACCTCTTCCATCTAAAGAGGTATCATTAAATGATATATTGAGATCTTCTACCTCTTCTCCATCTTTCCCCATGGCTTCAAATATATATGTGGAACTTGATCTTTCTGTGGGTACTCCTTTTGGAACATGATCATTCTTTATTTTTATTATTTGATTTGATACTTGAGCAACCACTTCTTGGCAATGTTAACATTCAAAATTTGAATGACTAACTTTTTGCAATCTACAAAATCTGGGAAGGAGAAAAACACTTGGGTTTGCTTCTTCACCTAGGCATTGTAAGTTTTAAACCATGCTATCTATGAACTACATCATGATCTCTTCTTTTGGGATTGGAATTATGGTCTTTTAATTTTGATCATCTAATGCGTTAGTTGAAGTTGTATCAAAATATATCACTTTGTAAGAGCCTAAATTGGATTGTAGAAATGTCACCTTGTTTGTTGCATTGTATTTTGTAATCATCGATTTCAATTTTGGCTCAACATCAATCTTGATATTATTATTCAGCCCTTTTTAAGGTAGCTATAGTTGAGTAAAATTAGTTAAAAACCATCCTTTAAGCATTTTTCCCACTCTCTACTTAGTATCAATCCATATGTTTTAAGAATTTCAACCACATGTTTATCTATGATGTCTTGAATTTGAGGTTCAACTGTTAACTATATCCAAACATATTTCAAAACACCAATAACCTTCACTTCCATTTTCTTGAGTTGTATCACTATTCAATTAGATGGCTAAGGAGTGACTCCCAACCTTTGTACTATCGAAAGTGACATAAGATTAAAAGAAGATCCTGAATCAATTAAGTAATTATGAAGATTATTCCCATATATTTTGATGCTAAGAAAAAAGGGAGGCACCTCAACCTTGTCTTTAAACATCATTGGCATGAACTCCAAAGCATTAACTTATTGTGACACCATCTTTTGAGGGACAATATTCGCATTAGGGGTTACCTTTGTATGATCAAGAGTTTTCATCAGTGCTTCATGTTGATTAGGAAAATTTTGTTGCATGTTAAACATGCACATGTTGGCCTTTTTTCATTTCAAATCTTCCATTGCACTATACTTTTCAATAGACCATGCAAGATTCTTCAAGATTGTAAGCACATTTCCTTGATTCTAATTTTGTTGTACTCCATACAGGGGTCTAATAGGTACTCAATTATTACTTGCTCTTAGATCTAGAGGAGTTGGTTCTAATGCAGGAGGAATATCATTGATCATCAGTTCCTTCTAACTTCACACATTGTAGGTATGTCAATTATCATTCCAGAAGATGAACACTTCTTTTGGTTGAGTATCTAAGTCTTGATTGAATGGAAAAGAAAATTCTTCATTTTCTTGTTGTTTCATTCCCATTTTCTATGAAGAATCATAAGATTCTAGCATCATGGAATTGAATTGCATAGGGGACTCATTACTATTTCTCTATGAATTTTGATTCACTTGATAATTTCCATCATAATACAAGCCATCATTGTTAGGTACATTCTAATTATAGCCATATTGATTGATGTCCACATATTGGGCATTATTTTTGTTTTTATTTGTAGGAATGCTTTCATTATTTGGATGAGTGTTCCATTCTCAATTTTGTCTTTGGAAACCATTGTTATGATCAAGAGGATTGGAATTGTTTCCTCAGTTATTGTTTCCCGCATTTTTATTTCCTGCATTGTTGTTTCCACTAAAATTTCTATTGTAGTTCTAACTGTAATTGTTATTGTTATAGGGACTAGCATTTGTTCTCTAAAATTTATTATTTTGTCCTTACAACAACCTCAAATGAGTCAGCTCATTGGTAATTTGAGACATGTTTTTCTTCATTTGACCAAGCTCAGATACAACATTATTCTCTATTTTAGTGGATGTTGTTGCCTTTTTCTCAAAGAAAGCATCTTTTGGAGGTGCATATCTCGGGCATGTTGGATTCATTGGTATGAATTGTCTAGGCATCACTAGTGCTCTAAAAGGATATGCTAATAGTGTGGTAATAGCTTGAGCTAGGGGCATCAATCCTTCTCCATTAGGATTGGCTTATTTTGTGAAGGTACTTGCTTCTGAGAACACTTTTTCCAATGTGTCAATATTTTTAGCAGGAAGTCTTCTTAGGAAAACAATCGTAAGATGGTCCATAGAATTTAGATAAATCTGAACCATGGCTTCAATAGATATAGTGTATGGCATTTCCAACCTATGGTATGCCATATGAAAGTGATGATTGAAGCATGAAACTTTTTCAACTAGGTCCCTTTTGATTGATATGAATTGATGATTTATCACAACTGGGTCGATGAAAGTTTTGAATTGTTCCAAGAACAATTTTTCAAAATTGTACCAGCCTCCAATGCATCCTAGTGGCAAATTGGTGTACCAATTAATGGAAAATTTTCCCAATGAGTATTACAAATATCTTTGAAAACCGTGATGTGATCTTCAACTATTCTTATCTCTCCATAGATGAACCTTGGGAAAAACTTCTTAAGATTCTTAGGAAGGTCATTTAGTACCCATGTCAAGTTGATTGGTAAGTCAACAACATTTGCAAAAAATTCCATTGGTGGAAGATTTGGTGGAATGATTGGTAGTTAGTTTGGAGGTGGAACTAAGGAAGATGATGAAATGTTCAATCAAAGTGATAGAATTCTGCAAAAATCCTTTGTCACTGCAAGGCTTATGAAAATGACCAAATTCTAAAAACTCTAGCTCACTATCTTAAGATCTTAAAGCTCACTAAAATGAGGATGTTGGATATGGATCTTCCATTTTTTGTCAATTATGGAAAAAGAACACCTCTGCAGAAGCATACTATCTCAAAAATATGGTGCACCTTGCACACCTTAAGACATTGATGGACAAAAAATATTATGAACTTTTACAAAATGTAGAATTTTGAATTTTCAAGTTGTTTTCTTCCTATTCTAAATGGCTTTAGGCCCTCCTTTTAGTGCCACTTTTGTTGAGTTTTCATTTTGCATGATGCTTAATGACAGGAATCCTTTTGAACTCCTCTCTTGAAAATATAATCCAGGATCAACTCCAAGCTTCTGGGAAATCTTACTACCTACTAGAATCCATTTGGTTGAAGATAAATGTGTTTTTTTATAGGGATTCCTTTGTTGGTTCTAACCAATTTCAGATAAGATGTTCAAAATACTTGTTGTTTTAAAAATAACCATAAAAGAGATATGTTTTTGGGATTTTCTTTTTTTTTAACATATGCAATCTAGCAATACAACTATATGAATTCTTAATTTAACCAAGTGTTAGCAAAGAAAATAATGAAGATAAGGTAACGAGAGATGAAAGAAAATAACTTCAACAGGTAATTCCTAATCAACATAAACCATGATAAAAATACATTCGTAAGTTAAATCATCAAAAATATTGGGTAGGAAACCAATGAAAATAGTAGTTGTGCTTCTAATTTCTACCGATGCAATTGTTGATGGAAGCTAAGTAAAAATCAAAAGACGTTTCACTTCTTACCAAATTGCATGGCCACAGAAAGTACACTCATGTGAGATAAGAAGCTATGTAGGAACAATAGGGTTATCCCTTCTCCAACTCGGTATGTTAATGAAATTCATCAACATGTGGCAAACACCAACACTAAAAGAACACACAATCAAATTAACACAACAAAACTATTTGTTCCATTATTGTCATGAAGAATAATCCACAAAAATAACACACTCTGACAAGAATAACTACACTATGAATGAGAGCATCAATAGCATATATTATTGCATCAAAATAATCACCTTAAATACATGTTACAATCCTAAATTTATAAGAAATCAACTCTACAATTTGTGTTGAGGGTGAGAGATCCTTTAATGCAAACATATGCTTATAAAGTAATAAAAAAGAAATAATTATATAAAACTATCTCTCTAAATGGTGTTAAGTAGGACTTCACCCTTGTTTATATCAATTAATGGGTGCATGAGCCTTTGCATGTCTGTAAAAAAAGAGTGAAGAAGTATATTAGACAAAGGAAGCTATAAGAGGATATGAGAGTCACTAGAAGCTCTAAAAATGGAAGCTTAACCTTCTTTAAGTGTTTGTAGGAGTTAAGGAGTTAAGGAGTTATATGGGAAAGTAAATCTTGGTTTTTATTCTTCATTATGAAGGTTAATTATTGTGCATCACCCATAGGTGGCTCAGGCTTCTTTATTGCTTTCACCAACTCATCCATACTATCCTCAAAATTCATATCCAACTGCCTCTTTTTCCAAATCATAACCTCCCTCTTCATCCATACTTGTTGAGTGCCCATGGGAGACATATATTTAACTGAAGAGGATGTTTGAACTACTAGCCCTTTACCCTTATCACTCCTTTTTGGAGTCTTATCCTTCAAAGAGAGATCTACATTGGGAGTCCATAAATTTTTTATAGCTAAAATCCTTGCCTCTGTATCTTGAGAAGTTTGTTGAGGTTCTTTAGGTATCTATCCCTTCTCTGATACTTCATTAGTTGGCCTCTCTTTAGGCTCTTCTTCAGGTGCTTCTTATTCTTGTCCTTCAGTATTAGGAGGAAGAGGAGTGACTGGGCCTTTTTCTAAGAAAGACAAGTCCTAAAATGATTGTGGTGATGTACCTAGTGGTAGAGGTGGCATTTGGTTGCAATCTTCTCCCAAATTTTGGTTCATGGGTGTATCTCATATCTTTTCACCCACCATTTCAATTTGTATGGGCATAAAATCAAAATCAAAAATGTTGAAAATATTTGTTTCTTGCCCTTCTTGAGCATCAATCTACTACAATTGCTCATCTTCATAAATGGTAACCTAGATAGGTTTCTTAGGAATAGATGGTGTTGTCAAAGTGGATCTTATTCTTCTCTCTTCTTGAGCAACCCTAGCTAAATGAGTCCTCTCACTTAAGGGGAGATTATTTCTTTGTATTCTTCATCATTCACCTTAGGGATGGTTTTAGAAACTTAAGGAATGGGAATAACTTTCTTTTGTAATCTCCCTTTCCACGTCCTTTTCACAGTAGGTCCAACCTTAGCCTTCTTAGCAGATGAAGGAGTAGCCCCTTCCTCTTGTAGAGGTGATGACACCTCTTGTGCTGCGTGCTCTAGTTCCTGCTCCTATTCCTATTCTTGTAGGGGCACTTTGTTAAAAAAAAATTGATACAAGAATGAGAATATGTTTAAATCATTATTTTTTCACTGATGTCAAACCTACTACTTGCTTGTAAGACAATCATTTAGATGATTTGATTACTAACATTTTTTTGATTGATCAAGAGGATTTGATCAAATGATGTAACAATATCACCTAGAGGAAAAGTTGAGTTTTGATATGGAAAATAAGTACAAAGATTAGTTAAGATGGTGATATTATAGTGCATTGATTATCTACTTAAGGTTGCAAAGGATGTATACATTACTTAAGTTCAAAAGAACTAGTAAAATGAATTGAGTCTGCCAAGCTTAATAATCTACATAGTAGGTGCCAAGTAAAGTTAGTGTAAGTTGAATAGAAAATTAGTTTGAGTTGAGCAATGTCAAATTTTAGTGTATGCTAAGTGACACGATATAAGTCGAATAAAGTTTAGTTGATGCCGAGCACCAATAAACTTTAATTTGTGCTGAGTGATTTGATAGTGGATGTCAATCAATGTAGTATGTGTCAAGCATCAGAAATAAGTTAATACCAAGTGTTAGCATTATGAGAAAGATCAAGAATTTGATGAATTTGAGCTCACAAGTTTGATTTCTTGGATTATGTGAACCATGTGGAAGATAACCTTGATGAGTTGGTGGCCCAAAATTCAAGATAAACTTATTTGAGGTGTATTCAAAGAAGATTGGAGGAGAAGTTTCTAGAAGGGAATAAAATAAAAAGATGGGTAGATTCATTGAATTCTACCTAACCTTAAGATAGATGATCAAGGATGAATGACAAAAACTCTAATTTCTCATTATAAGGGGATACAAGGAATGAAGCAATAGTTGGCATATGCAAGACCACAAGAAAGACAATGAGTCTAGGGTGTTGTTTCTTATGGTGGTTGAACTATAGAGTCTACAATTGGCTTGCAAAGTAAGAAGACTTAAGGGTGTGGATGCTTCAAAAGTGAAAAAATTATTAGAGCTAAAGTGTGTGAAAGCCAAGTGGAATGGAGGACTGAAATAAAGATCTATAATCTGCAAAGTAAGTTGTAAGTTTTTATTAGATCAAGCCTTATTGTTACTCTCTAATCATTGCATTGATATAGGATAAATACTTTGGCTTATGGTTGACCTAGTAGTAATTTGTAAATCATTTAACCAAGTGATATTCTAAGTGAATGATATAAAGTCCTCTAACAAGGCTCACTCCTAATAGGGTGATTGAAACCTCTAACTAGGTCACATTTAACATTGTCCATTGTAACCTTTAATAGGGTTTGCCTTTCACAGAGCATCACTTTAGAAGAGTGAGAATTAATAGCATGTTACTGGTGGTTTTTCCAAAGTTGGGTTTCCACATAAAATCATTGTACCAAATGTGTTATTGAATTTGTTATATTTCATGCTTACATTTCTGCAATTATGATTTGATAGTAACCTACAAGTTTAAGTGATTGTATAATCTAATGGATGCATGCATGATGAATATTTTATATGGATATGGGCTCACTAAGATGTGAAAAGTTATATTTGTACATCTAGACCTTGCATAACTAATTCACCCCCCCCCCCCCCCCCCCCTCAGTTATTCTAAAGAATTCCAACAATTGGTATCAAAGCCTATCTTCTTAAGAGGACTAGTTTGAAGTTTTTGATTAGAAAATTAGGTTTTATAGGGATCTTGAAACCCAAAAGTTAAATCATATCAAAAGATTGATAATAAGAAACAAAAGCCTAGCCACAGTCCATAAATATCAAAAGGTTAATAATAGGCACAAAAGCCCAGCCATAGTACTTTGGCCAACCAAAAGGCCAGAACAACAAATAGGTGAAAAGACAAAAACCAAAAACTATAGAAACTAGTCAAACCAAAGGAAAGAAAATGAAAAAACCTAAGTTTCTCCTCTATCTTTCTTTCCAGCTCTTTCATCATTTCCATTGCTTCATAGGCCTTATGGATCTCCTTAGCCATATGCTCTTGCTTCTTCTAACCCATTTGATCTAAGTTGCTAATAGTAATGTCCATAGTCATGTCCTCATCCATCCTATCTCCAGCTCTATCCTTTTCATCATTATCCTCCAAGAAGCCCCTGTCTTTCAACTTTCTCACAAGAGAAGATATATTTTCATTAAGAGAAGTCAGAATTAAAATTATCTTGTTTTCCAAATTATAACTATAATTTTCCAAATTCTAAAAAAAAATTCCACCAATCTGAGGCCATCCCCCTGATTTGTCAAATTTCCATGTTCTAACTTATTCCCTTGGTTTTAACCTACTCTTTCTTTGACCTCCTTCAGTTCATGGTAGAGCCATTTAATTGACCTAAAATTGTCAATCATACTATTTCTAGCATTATTAATCAAATTCATGCTAACTTCCCTTGCACTATCAATAATAGCCACTAAGGCTAAATTGATGAGTTCCTCTATTTGGAGTTTTCCTCTTTACCTTCAAGAATTTGAGGGTTCATGGCTTCTCTCACTATTCCCATTTTTTATATTCTAACATTAAAAATTTTCCAAACAATGCACCTATCCTTTATAACCACCTCTCTACTCTCATCCTCTGTCTTCTCCTTGTCATGTTCTTGAGGAGGGAAATTGGGGAAAGAGGAATGGCAATGATCTTTGGCCTAGGATCCGTTTTCCCCACTGGGGGCACATTCTCCTCCTTAGATCTCTTTTTTTCAGCTACTAGCTCCTCCCTCTTATCATCCTCCTTTTCCTTATTCTCTTTGTTAGTATCCATCCCATCGCCTTCCTCATTATACTCCTCATCTCATTGTCTAGCAATTTTAAACCCTAACCCCTAGGACTTTTCTTGCACAGGGTTTTAGCTGTCGAAGGTGATTTCTTCTCAAAAGCCTTATCCTTCTTTCCACATGAAGGGTTTATATCTTCATCCTCTGAACTTATACTCTGAACATCATCTGTGTTAGACAAAAATATTGAACTCCCTATCTCCTCAGATGTTGCAACAGCCTAGGTGGGGGTTTTACTTTGGGGTTGAGCTTTGAAATGCTCGTATATCAAAAGAAGATTACCCTCATGTAGGGCTGGATTCAAATTCTACTTTTTCTTGTGCATTGAAATATTTTTATACATAGAAGTATATAAATAGAAAGGAAAAGAGACCTTAATCCCATAATGAAAATGATTGAGAAGAACAAAATGGTGTGTCCTAACTCTATCAAATCTTGTGTCTAAGGATATATATTCAATAATAGGCCTCAAAACATACCTCCATAGTTTCTTTTGTTGGAGTTAATGAAAGACAACTCTGAAGATGCCCAAGATCACCTGCATCCGAAAACCTGTCAAAGAGAATCCAAAGAGAGAAGAGCATGGAGCAAGGGAAAAACCCTAAAAGAACATGAGAGAGAATATGCAAACACAAGAGAAAATGTATTTACAATAGAATGAGATGTGTTACAATGAGAGAGAGGTTGCTTATAAAGACCTCAAGGAAGCTTGTAGAACAAGTTGGAAGGTGGTAGAAGATAAGGGATACAACCAAGAAAACTTTCACAAAAAGGTGGAACATGCTAGAAGGGGAAAAACTCCCTTGTTGTCAACAACTAACCACTACATGCATTTACCTATGTAAGATTAAGTAAATAGAATAAATAATTAATAATTAATTAATTATTTACTCTAACACCCCCCCTTAAGTGCAACTCAGGGAAATGCCTTAAGTTCACAAAACTAAGATGAAATGCCAGATGGGTCCCAACAACAAGGCCATGTTAGGTACCCATGTACAAATGCAAAGATGCAACGTCTAAAAAATGGGGAAAGAGAGAAAACCACGTGGGAAAAACCCTCCCCCAAAAAGAGGTAAGAACCTAGTGAAGAACTGAAGAAGCCTCCAACTAGGAAAATGTCCACTAAAATAGGAACAAGGAGTGATCATAAAGAGCATCACTGAAGCATGAAGAGTCACAAAATTCTGCCAAACTGTTGATCTAAAGATTCTAAAGAGTGGACTTAAACAAAAGAAATTTACCTACTTGGCTCAATACAACTCCTTTCCACCTAGCCAACTTCTTGCTAAACCTATCAAGAATCCCATTCCATAAGGAGCTAGTAGGCTTAGTTCCCATTAGGAGACCAAGATAGCATGAGCATAGCTTACCAATCCCACACCCAAGAATCCTATCAATCTTCATTTATCTTTGAACATGAGTATTGATAAAGAATACTGAGCTCTTCTCCCAATTAATTAGCTAGCCAAATCCTTTGATATACACATCCAAAAGATCCTTCATCACTTTGGCCTCCTTAACAAAAGATTCCCCTTCCATAATAGTGTTATCCACAAATTGTTGATGAGTAAAAGAAACATTTGCAGAGGATGGCCTAATCCCTCATAGTCTCCCTTCTTGTCTTTTCTTCCCAATCAACCTACCAATACACTATGCCATAATAATGAATAGAATAGGAGAGAGAGGGTCACCCTATCTTAAACCTCTCAAAGGTTTGAAGAAATTAGAAGGAGCCCCATTAACCAAAATAGAAAGAAAAGAAGTAGAAATAAGTTGAGAAATAAGCTTGTGAACATGTTGATCAAAGCCAAGAGCTTGGAGGATAGAATCAAGGAAAGTCAAATCCACCCAATCATAGGCCTTTGTAAGGTCCAACTTGAGAAGCAACCCTTCCCTTCTAGCTTCTTCAAGGGAATGAATAACTTCATGAACCATCATGATAGAGTCCAAAATTTTCCTACCAAGGAAAAAATCAATCTATTGCTGAGAAATAATCAAAGGAAGAATCCTTTGAATTATGATAGTTAGCACCTTCAAAATGATCTTGTAAAAGGAATTATAGAGACTAATAGGCCTAAGTTGTTCCATAGAATCAACCCCTAGAACTTTGGGAATTAGAACTAGGAAAGTAGAATTGACTTCTAGTTCAAAAAAATTCCTAAATAGCCTTAACCACATCTTCCATAACCACCTCCCAATAAATGTGAAAAAGGAATGTAGGAAATCCATTTGGCCTAGGGGCTTTATTATCTAGTAATGAAAAAAAAAAAAAATTCCTCCTGAGCATTAGGAATCACCCTCAAAATTTTATTGTGATGAGGGTGGATAATCTGAGGGAGGCAAGACACAATTTCATTCTAATCCACCACTGATAGCAAGGGGTCCCAAGAAAGAAGAGAAGAGAAAAAAGAAATAGCTTCAACAAAAATATCATTATCCTTAGTCAAAGCATTTTCTCCCTTTTTAATTCCTAATATCCTATTATTAGATTTGTGCTTGAGAGTGGAAGGGCGAAAAACCTTGGTGTTCTAGTCACCCTCTTTAAGCCAGTTAATCCTTAATCTCTGCCTCTAGAAATTCTCTTCTTTACTTATAATATTATGCAAATCAATTAAAATAGACATCTTAATATTCCTATACTATTCATTATACCCATCTTATTGAATTAAATCCTAAATAGAACAAACCCAATCTGAGATCTCCTCTTTCTCCTGAAAGATATGACCAAAATCTATCTTATTCTAGATTTTAATCATTCACTTCACATTACTCATCTTCTTGGCAACTCTAGACATAGCAGTTCCATCCACTTCCATATTCCACCAACTGGATATCCTAGTCAATAGATCCGGATGATAAATCCACATCTTTTCAAATTGAAAAGGATAATTCCTTCTAGGCTCAAGAGAAACAATTGAGAGAGAAAGGAGGGAGTGATCTGATCCCACTCTAGGGAGAAGAGATAGCCTACAAGAGAAAGAGTTCTACCAATCTAGATAAATGCGATCTTTATCTTATCTAACCTAAATACACTCACTCCCAATTCTTTTATTGAACCAAGTGTAGACTCCACCCTCAAGATCAAAATCCAAAAGAGCCAAGATATTTATGAAATTAGAAAGGTCCAACTTACTTTCCAACTCCAGAGCCAAACCTCCTAATTTTTCCTCATCAATGAGAGGAGTATTGTAATCCCCATAATAATACCTTTATTAAGATTAATGTTCTAGACTAAAGCCCCAAGCTTATTCCAATAATACTTCCTTTCCCTTTAAGTATTTGGGGCATAGACATTCAAAAGAAACCAAGTATCATTGTTACTCATATGAAACACTTTACATAATAGGATATTACCTTCATTATACAAGGGAGTAACTTTAAACTACTTATTGTTAAAAAGAGTAAGCAAACCTCCTGATGCCCCCTCAAAATTTGTAGCCTCTCCAGCCATACAATTACTAAAGGAAATCTTACCCAAAGCCTCCTTCTTCATTTTTATCTCTTGAATCAACATTATATCAGGTCTTTGATCTCTTATTATATTCTTGAGAAATTCTTGTTTATGGATCCCATTTAGTCTGCTAATATTCTAAGATATTATTTTCATTTTTTATTAGTAGAACACTCCAGAATGGTTCATTGGCTCCCATCCACCAAATTGCTTCTAGCCTCCTCTTGTAGAACTTGGTTTGTACTCTTCCTACCTAGCGCCTTTGGTCTAACTCCCATATCTAGTTTGCCACGGCTCTTGGTCTATGCTAGTGAAATCGGGGAGGGACCCCTACTATTCTTCTTTTTATTGTTGACATGACTTCCTTTGTTTTACTCCATCCATTCATCTAACATATTCTTCTTACCATGAGAAGAAAAATTCACCATTCCACTAAATCTCTCTTCCAAATTACATGAAATAGACTAGTCCTTTCTAGTAGATGAAGGAATCTCCTTGATTCCCTATTTCTTTTGAATACCCTTCTTGGACTCCTTTATCTCTTGATTATTCATCTCTACTTCCTTATTCATAACCTTTTCCCCCTTTCTTTCCATATGAGGAAGTAACCTATCATCATTCTGGACCCAATCCTTAAGTGTTGAAGCTATTGAATCCTCCTTGATCGAGCTCACCCCCTAGTAAGCCCCTTTTCTATTGTCCATCCATTTTTTAAATAACTAAGGAATCCTTCTCAATTTTTTGGGAAACAACCTGCTTTACTACGATATCGTCCTCTCTTTCCTTGGAACACCTAGAAGACTTAACTAGGGTTTCCACCTCTATGGTCTTAGAGCCAGGCATAACTACTCCATCCTTCTCAAAATATGCTAGGATATCCTTCTCAATGATCTGGGAATAATCTTGCTTTGCTATGATGCCCTCCTCTTTGTCCACCTCTGAGATCATAGGCCCAGATAGAATTGGATCCTGTTTGTCTTTGAGACATCTAGGAGTCCTAGATGGAACTTCCACCTCTGTGATCTTAGGCATAAAAACAACTGGAAACTCATCCTTACCAACCTCTGATCCTTACCAAGGTTTCTTTCTTGTAGGGCCTACAACAAAGGTTCAAGTCCCTATAGGGCCATTCTCTATTGTGGATCTTAATTGAGAGATTTTCCTATCATTGTTTGCAAGTCATATTGCCTATAAAACTTGCTTTTTTCACTTTTCCTAATTGGCATTGTTTGCAAATCATATTGTTAGGTTTCTTGAACCTTGCTTGTAGGCCCTACAGGTAAGAGGTACCCAAGCTTAACAGAGATAACTTTCTAGCATGGAAAATTCTAATGAAGCTACACCTAGGAGGTCTTACAGATCATGCACAATCTACCATCTCCATAGAGCATGTTAATCCTATTACAACCCTAACTGCTAAAGATTTGAAAAAGAAGAAAGAACACAACTAGGCAATGTTGGAGTTTTCCTCTACCCAAAGTTATGCTAATTTTGATGATATCAAGCACTGTGATGGTGCAAATAAAATGCAGGATGCTCTACATACCATCTATGGAGGTGATGTAAATATTCTAAGAGCCAAATCTGAAAGTCTTAGAGGTAAGTTCAATGATATGAGAATGCAAGAAGGTGAGAATGTTTCTCAACATTGCTCTAGGATAATGGATATTGTTAATGTAGTAAGCTAGTCTACTAGTAAGATAGATGATGATACTGTACAAAGAAAATTTTTAACAACAATAGTTCTCGTTTATGCTATTAGAGTTTCTACAATACAAAAACTAAGATGTGTACCAGGATCTAGTCTAACTCTTGAATGTCTTTGAGGTAGGCTCATTGGTTTTGAGCTATCTAATTTTAATAATTTCAAATCTGACAATGTTGAATATTCTTTCAAAGCCAAATTTTCATTAAAGGAACCTAATGAGAAGAAGAAGAAAAGGGTAAACTATGTTTCTAGTGAGAGTGATATAGATGAGGAAGATGTAGAACAACTTGAAGCACTACTAGCAAGGAGCTTTCATAGAGGAAAAGGAAAATTCACATGTAAGTTACCTATCATGTGTTTCAATTGCAATGAGGTTGGTCACATTGATGCTAGATGTTTAGAGAAGAATAATTATAGAGGTGGAGACAAGTACAAAAGTAGGAGAGCTAAAGATGACAAAGATTGCAAAGACAAATGCAAGAAGTCTTGCTACATTTCTGAAGAAGAAACCAAACATGGATCTGATGATCATGATGATGAAGTGGTGTATGTTTCAATGAAGGATGATTATGATGAGGATGAGGCAACTGCACTGGTGTCTTTAGTGACCAAGAATGATAGATGGATCATTAATAGTGGGTGTTCACATTACATGATTGGAGATAAAAGTAAGTTCATTACCTTGAATTATTATGATGAAAATAGTGTAAGGTTTGGTAATGATGCACCTTGTTTGATAAAAGGAAAAGGTTCTATCAAATTCATAGAAAATATTTTATGTGACAATGCTTATTACATTGAAGGACTTAACTACAATTTATTGAGTGTGTCACAACTAAATAGTTTAGCTTATAAGGTTGAGTTTGAAAATAAGATTGTTAAGATATATGATACTAATGGAAAACTAATTGGAAAAGGTGATCAAACTCTAGGTAATGTATTCTACCTTGATATGGATAATGCTACTTGTTTAGTTGTATAATTTGATGATGTGTGACTATGACACAAGAGGTTATGTCATGTTAATTTTGATAACTTGGTTAGTATCAGTGACATGAGAAGAGTCAGAGGTTTGCCTAAGTTGAAGAAACCTAACAATATGATTTGCAAACAATGTTAGTTAGGAAAAATGAGAAAATCAAGTTTTAAGAGTAAGACTCATACCTCTAAAAGAATATTTGAGATTTTTAATACTAAGTTGTTTGGACCAATTGATGTGAAAATCTAAAAAGGAAATAATTACATTATGCTATTTGTTGATGATTATTCTAGAATGATGATAGTTATTTTTTAAAATAGAAATCTAATGCTTTCCAAATGTTTAAGTGGTACTTAGCAAGAGTTGAGAAGGAAATAGGTAAAAATCTGAAATGTTTGAGATCTAATAGAGAAGGAGAATTTACATCAAATGAGTTTGAGATGTTTTGTAATGACAAAGGAATCAAAATATAGAAAACTACCCCTAGGACCCCTCCAAAAAATGGAATTGCTAAAAGGAGGAATAGATCTATGATGGAAAATGCTAGGATACTCATGATGGAGAAGAATGCTGCTTTGAAATATTGGAGAGAAGTTGTAAGTATAGCTATCTATACCTTAAACTATGTACAGGTTAAGAAAGGTGCTCATTCAACACATTTTGAACTATGGTATGGATACTCACCAAATGTAAAATATTATAAGGTATTTGGAAGCAAGTGTTATGTTCTCAAAGATTTTAGGAATGGTAAACTAGATGCAAAAAGTGAAGAAGGTATATTCCTTGGCTATTCCACAAGAATTAAGGCTTATAAGTGTTTAAACATTAACACTAACAAAGTTGTGGAAAGTGCAAATGTGAAATTTGATGAATGAACAGAAGTACATAGGGCTGAACCTATGAAGGAACTAGAGAAATTCAAATCATTTGTATATTTTTATGAAAGTATGCCTACTAATGAAGATTTTGTAAATTATGTTGCAAATCAATAGCAAGTTTCAGTGATTACTGAGTCACATACTATGAATGTTGAGTTTCATTCAGGAACCAAGATACATTTGAGTGCTGAGTTATAGAATGAAGTTGAGGCTAATTATGTTTTTGAGATTAGTGTGCATGAAAGAGATTTTGAACTACCTAACAAAGATGTACATAGTGATTCAAAAGTTGAGAGACCAAACAAGGAAAATTGAATAGAACCAAGATTGTCTAAGTATGTCAAGAGGCATCACCCTACTACACAAATCATTGGAGATAAAAATGCTAGAGTAATGACAAGGAAGAATTTGAGAAATGATACATGTTTTCTTAGCATGCATGAACCTAAAATAGTGAAAGATGCCTTAGAAGATGTGGACTAGAGTAAAGCCATGAAATAAGAGATTGAACAAATTGAGAAAAATAAGACATGGACTCTAGTTCCTAGACCAGAAGATAAAAATGTGACTAGTACCAAGTGGGTGCACAAGAACAAGTTATATGAAAATGGTGAAGTCACAAGGAAAAAAGAAAGATTAGTTTGAAAAGGATTTGCACAAGAAGAAGGGATAGAATAGGAGAGACATTTTCTCCTATTACAAGATTAGAAGGAGTAAGAACTCTATTTTCTTACTCTACATACAAAGGTTTCAAACTTTATCAAATGGATGTTAAGTTTGCATTTATGAATGTGATATTGGAAGAAGTTTATATAGAACAACAATAATATTTTTTGATGCTAACAAAAAGACCATGGTATGTAGACTACACAAAGCTTTATATGGTTTGAAGTAAGCACCAAGAGCATGGTATGAAAGGATTCATAATTATCTTGTGAAGATTAGATTTGAGAGGAGTAATAATAACAACAATATGTACTTGAAGAAAGAAAAAGGCAAGGGTATTTTACTATCTGAAATTTGTGTTGATGATATCATATTTGGAGGTCAAGATACTTTATGTAAGGCTTTCGCAAATGAAATGAAGAAAGAATTTGAAATTTTTTTGTTTGGAGAGATCAAGTTACCTTGTGGTTTTGTAAGTATATCAGATAAAATATGGTATATACATCACTCAGTCAAAATATGTAAAGTAGATATTGAATTTTTTTTTATTGGAGGATTCTAAGCCAATAAGCACACATATGGTGATAGGACATAAATTTTCTAATAATGATGATTCAACTGAGGTGAATCAAACATTGTACAGGTCTATGATTGGTAATTTGTAATATGCAATACATAGTAGACATAATATTGCATTATCTATTGGGATAGTTGCAAGATTCTCTACTAAGCCTAGGGAGAATCATTTAATGGTTGTCAAGAGAATAATGAGATATCTAAAAGGAATAGAACACTATAGTCTATACTATAAAAAAATAAGAAATTTGAATTGAAAGCCTACACTGATGTTGATTGGGCTAGAAATATTGATGACCAAAAGAGCACAAGTGGAGGAGCATTTTTCTTAGGAAAAAGGCTGGTTACATGGACTAGCAAGAAACATAACTTCATATCTCAATCTACTATTGAAGCTGAATATGTTGCTGCTATAGTAAATTGTATAGACATTGTATCGATCAAATAGCTACTAAAAGGTATGAAGGAAGAAATCATCGAATCTATGATACTTTCTTGTGATAATACAAGTGCTATAAATATATCAAATAATCTTGTGATGCATACAAAGACTAAGCACATTGAAATCAAGCATCGTTACTTGAGAGATTTAGTTCAAGATAAAGAGGTGAAGATGAAATATGTTAACACAAAAGAGAAAACACTTGATCTCTTCATAAAAATTTTACCTAAGGATGCTCATGAGTATCTAAGAGGTAAAGTAGGGGTGATACCAATATCAAAGGCTATTTAAGAAGCATGAGAAGTACCCTACATCAAACAAGATGATTCACATATGTTACACATTAATGCAATGGATCTTACTTTAGGAGCTGCGTAAAAATCAAACAACAAGAACTACAAATTAGTCACAAGCTAGGTGATAGAGGGAGAAATTGTAAATGTTCATATCTACATATTATGATGACAAGTCCTTGGCATTTTTTTTAAGAGGGAGATAGGAAAACAAAGAAAGGAAGAAATCCAGTAGAGGGAGAAAGACAAAGAAAGAAATGGAGTAATTCAGAAAGGGAGAAAGAAGATACATACAGAAGAAACATGGAATACCTAGTTAGAGGGAGATAATGTCAAGGGAGATATAAAAAATGACCTAGAGGGAATCACAAGGATGAATTAATTGATTGTCTTTTGATCATAACATAATTTTGTAACCTATTTAGAGGATGAAAGTTACCTATAGAGAGAGATATTTCAATACAAGGAATTATTTTCTTTTTGCTATTATTTTTGGTTGTACTGATTAAGTTTGGTTTGCCATCAATTCTAGAGATAGAGATTGTTGAAAATAGATCGATACAAGTATGAGAATGTGTTTCAATTATTGTTTTGTCACTGATGTCAAACCTACTACTTACTGGTAAGACAATTAATTTCTTAGATGATTTGAGTACTATCATTTGTTTTATTGATGAAGAGGATTTGATCAAATGAGGTAACAATAGCACCTAGAGTAAAGGTTGAGTTATGATATCTATGAGAAGTACAAAGATTAGTTAATACAGTGATATTATAGTGCATTGGCTATCTACTTAAGGTTGCAAAGGATGGATATACTGATTAAATTTTGAAGAACATGTAAAATGAATTGAGTCTACCAAGCTTAACAATCTACACAGTAGGTGCCAAGTAAAGTTAGTGTAGACAAGCAACAAACTAGTTGGAGCTTAGCAATGTCAAATTTTAGTGTACGTCAAGTGACATGGTGTAAGTTAAGTAAAGTTTAGTTGATGTCGAGCAGTAATAAACTTTAGTTTGTGTTGAGTTATTTTATAGTGGATGCTAAGAAATGTAGTATGTGTCAAGCATCAAAAGCAAGTTTATGTTGAGTGTCAACATTATGAGAAAGATCATGAATTCAATGAATTTGAGCCAATAGATTTGATTTCTTGGATTGTGTGAGCTATGTGGAAAATAAGCTTGATGAGCTGGTGGCATAGAATTCAAGATAAATTGTTTTGAGGTAAATTCAAAGAAGATTGAAAGAGAATTTTCTAGGAGGGAATAAAATGAAAAGATGGGTAGATTCATTGAATCCTATCTAACCCTAAAATGGATGATGAAGGATGAATGAAAAAAGCTCTGTTTTCTCTTTATAAGGGGATACAAGGAATGAAACAACACTTGGCATGTACGAGAACCCAAGAAAGACAAGGAGCCTAGGGTGTTGTTTCATATGTTGGATGAATTATATAGTCTACAATTGGTTTGCAAAGTAATAAGACTTAAGGGAATGGATTCTTGAAGGGTGAACAAGTTGTCAGAGCTGAAGTGTGTGAAAGCCAAGCAGAATGGAGGACTGAAATTGAGATATCTAATCTATAAATTGAGTTGTAAGATTTTCTCAGATCAAGCCTTACTGTTACTCTCTAATCATTGTATTAGTCTAGTATAAATCCTTTGGGTTAAGGTTGATATAACAGTCATCTGTAAATCCTTTAACTTGGTGACATTCCAAGTCAATGATCTAAAGTCCTCTAAAAAGGCTCACTCCTAATAGGGTGATTGAAATCCTCTAACTAGGCCACATTTAATAGTTTGCATTGTAACCTTTAACAGGGTTGGCCTTTTATAGGGCATCACTTTAGAAGAGTGAGAATTAGTAGCATGTTACTGGTGGTTTTTCCCAAATTGGGTTTCAACATAAAATCATTGTTTCAAAAAAAATTTTGAATCTATTATGTTTCATGCTTACATTTCTACAAAATTGATTTTAAAGTAACCTACAAGTTTAAGTGATTGTATCATCTATTGGATGCATGCATGATGAATATGTTATATGGATATGGGCTCACTAAGCTACAAAAAGTTATATTTGTACATCTAGACCTTGGATAACTAATTCACCCCCCCCCGCCCCTCTCAATTTTTCTAAAGAATTCCAACACACCTATGTAGTCTCTCACGCTTGAGTTGCTCTTTATCTTGAGGATCTTACCTTCAGGTTCAACTTGCTTTAGGGAATCTCTTTTCATCTTATTTTATCATGTATCTTCTCTAAATTATCTAGCATCACTATCACGTTATTATATCATTTCTAGCCTAACTAGAGATTGAGCGGGGAAACTTGGTACGATAAATTTTGCACCTTTACCCTAAACTAGGTGTGTTGTGGCTTGAAAGATAATAGTCTATATAACTAGGTCAAGGTTAAAAGGTATCTTGATCCAATCCTTTGTCAACTAAATTATGTACCTAGCCCTATGGTTAATATCTACATTTTAGTCCCTGTCAATCTCTACATTCATAATTAGCCTATCGTATATGTTGTCTCGATTATACATGGAATCTGAGACATCTTGAGTGTCTTGTTGAACAACCTTGAGTGGGACCTTTATCTTTAAGGCACTCCTTACTAGATATAGATTCATCATACAATAATCCCTACTTTCAATATCATATTCATCTATTGAATTCATCCAATGATCTTCGATGGCATCTTTGTACACAAAATGCATCTCTGTCAAATGCTGAACTCTACCAATATTGTCAAAATAGGGATGAGGGGAGTTTTAATCTTCCAAGTGATATTGATCCCACTCTAAATCAAAACTCATGATATCTGACTTCTGCTTTACCTAAAATGCACCTATAGTAATAGGCCATATACATGTCTTCTTATGTTGTTTTCTCACTTTGTCATATTCAGATGTGAGTTGTCTTGCAATCTCCAATAAAATGAGCCTATCCAATGGATATCTTGGGAGTTTCTTTGAATTTATTATCATACCAGCTACCCTTAGGTAAGTGAATGTTTTAAACTGGATGTAATAGGCATCAATCTTTTGTATCCTTGTTGCTTCCTCTACTGACATCCTCTTAGCATAATTACCCTCTATGAATTGGATGATTGCAAATGTGAAAGCATTATTCACTATCTAGAGTTCCTTGCTCTAATCTGAGAGCTTCTTCTTTACTAACGAGGGATATACCACATAGGGACAAGAATTGGCATCTTGCATGCTTCCCTTCTTGTACAATCCTAGATAGTTAGTTGTCCTTGGTGCCAATAAGTACACCAAATATGATATCATGTAAAACTTGGGGTTAGCTTTAACTCCTACCAATAGTTTATCTAAGTTCTCACTTAATATTATGGCCTAATCAATTAGCATTTTGGTTGTTCTAATGGTCTCTATAAAATAGACCATCCAAATGTGAAGATGCCCAGCTACTAGTAGATCCAAAATTATGCTCAAAAGTACAATGGCATATTCGATGTCATCTTTCATATATCCGCTAGTCATGTCTACCTCTCTAGCTCTTCACCCCAATTGTGTTCTATCTATTGACATATCAGTCAACTTTTGTTATTAGTTACACACACTTATTCAAATTGTATATAGCTACCAAGTTTATTTTATAGTTCATAGTGTTTGCCAACTATTTCAATTATTATAGAGTTCTACAGTTGCTACCGAGTCCTTTGGGAAAATTCTAGTGGTTACTAAGCAGTCATAGTTACTATGAAGATTAGCAGTTAAATCATGCATCTCATTGTATGCTAAATTTACTAGTGCAAACCAAGTTATGTAGTGTTCATCGAGTTTGCAGTGTGTGTGATGTGAGTCCAGTGTTAACTGGGCTACTTAGTGTTAACCAAGTGTCTCAATTTATACTAAGCTAGAAGTGATAATGTTTATCGAGTCTTGCCATGACAAACAAGTGATTCATTTTATATGACAAGTTTCACAGTATCTACTAAGTCACTAGTGTAGACCAAGTTCAAGACTACTTGGAAGTGATCAGTATGGAATGAGCTTCTATGTCTACCAAGTGCATGATGATGTTGAGCATTTCTAGTGGATGTCAAGTATCAGAACTTCACTGAGTCAGTCTTCAGAACCTGAGTGTCTTCATGTGGAATGACTTTGTAATATTTTTGTTAACTTGTATTGTGGCCAACTTTGTAATTTATATAATTGAATTCATATATAGAAATGAATTGTATAAAATCCAATTATGATGAAGATGGGAATGTGAATACAATGTAATTGAATACAATCAGAGAAGAGCAGAAAGAGCAAATTACAAAGGCTATAGCAGTATAAGGAGCAACTAAGTCATATCTATCATAGCAAGGTGATTAGTTGTAACACCCTGCCAAGGGATCCAAAGAATTAACCTAAAAATTTCACTAATTTAGCATTTTTATTTTTTTTTAAACATGAAAGTAAATCCATTCACAACTTATACATAGTAACAGAAGCAATAGCAATATCCATCTAAAATAAACATGAACATACATAACAGGTTACATTCTTTAAGGATCCCTTAATGTAGAATTGCATCTAAATCAACTAATATTAATGAATCCATCTAATACAACATCCACATGAAATAATAATGATAAGTCCAATGTTTATACATTACATTTCTGAATGCTCAATCATCCTCTATACGTGTCATAGGGTATGAAAGGCTTAAAAGAATATACATGTATGGAAATAAAGCATATCATAAAAGATCAAACATAATATACTAAATGCACAGTTTCTCCCAACCGTAAATAGCATCATTAGACCATCATGGGTCCTAGCCATCCCTCCATGCGAAACATTCCAAATCACTGAAGAGATCATTGGTATTAACATAGTAGGAATGTCACTCTTAAACATACTACATCATATGTAGAAAGTAATCTAACATGCAAAATAAAGCATAAGATATCATCATCTAATATATGCAAATCATCAATGAAAGGATACATATCTACCATCATAAAGACACATCAGCCACAGTGTCTCAAACAAATCTCAAATGATAAGAGTGGAAAAAATACTACCACCTGACCACGTGGAACCTAAATGGTCCACTCCCACCATGTTGAGGAGATAATCTCAAGTCCCAAATAGTTTATCAAAACACATAATAAAAATACTCTCTAAGTCCAAGAATCCTAAAAGTATACTAACTCAAAGGTTCCAATCACAAAATTGACATCTAATCCCATAGGCATAACAAAGACATGTAAGAAACCTACTATGCAAGTGGGAAAGTGTCATCACATGGATCATGCTAGAGTTACCCTGGTAGTCTCCCAATAGACCCCGACCCCCTAGTGATCCCTATGTGGCCACTAGTATCCTCTCATATACATGAGGCATACTACAGAATGCAAGGTCACAACCAAGCGTTCTCTCTACTCCCATCCTAGTCTATACTAGCACTTGAGGCATGGATGAGAACAAAATAATTATCTTATTAGGTTCATTAAGTCGGTATTAGGTGTGAATGTTTTCACTTATTAAAACAACTTACAATGAGTTACCCTAGTAGCCACTTAGGGCCCCAGCCCCCATTGAAAGCCACTTCCTGACACTACAAGCAGATAACCTACCCTAAGCTCATGGAATCATAAATCACAAAGTACCACAAGATAATCCACAATATAATCATCAAATCTCCATGAGCAAAAGAGAAACATCCATAGATAATCATGAACACAATAGTTCTCTATTGACAACTAAAGGTATCCTTGATAATCACAATAATCATTGGTTCTTAATAAGCAAACAAAAAGCATCTCAAAATAATATTGATCGAAGACTCCAAAATGGTTGAGTCAAAACATGTCACAACATGACATCATAAAGATTAGATAAACAATTTCAATTCCATCAAATGACTGAAAAATAATCCCAAGTATAATTGATGGATGACTCAAAATGGTTAAATCAAGTGTCTTTAAATACATATGAATCTTAGCTTCACACAAGAAGGCTGGAAAACAATAACAATCAATAAATACAAACATTTCATAGAGAATTCCATCACATAACCATGGTTGGATTTATAAAGATCAGAATTAAAAGACATCATCATGATATCACAATCATAACCCCTGAGCCTCTAGTAGAAATCCTATAACTGGTCAACACTAGTCAACCCAAAACCCAAAACAAATAGCATAGAGAATACACAATGCAAGTACATGTTTTGGTTTTGCTAAAATTACATCATTGAATTAAATGTGGAGGTCTCAGTTTTCGTTTTCCAATTTGGGTGGAGGAACATTTTGTACATTTTCCTAACCCATGTATTCTGTTTGATAGATAAAAGTTTCTCCCTAAAACTCTTAGAATTTAATTTTCTAAATGTTATATTGTTACTTGAAAATGACCCCCATCAAATTAAATTATAAATTTTGACATGAGAATTTACCAATTCTTTTCATTATCATCTTTTCTTCATAATTCAAGTCAATTAAAATAATTAAATTGAACCTATATTGTTAGTTTATATTATTATAAAATAATTTATCATTTTTAAAGAATGATCCATTAACTCAAATTATCTTAAACATAATAATTATTTTATTTTATTAATAACATGTATACATATATGCTTATATGTATATATATATGTGTATATATACATCTATATATATATATATGTATATATGTATATATATATATGCATATATATATATGTATATATATATATATATGTATATATATATATATGCATATATATATGTATATATATATATATGTATATATACATCTATATATATATATGTATATATGTATATATGTATATATATGTGCATATATAAATATATATATGTATATATATATTTAAATATATATATATATATTTATATATATATTTATTTAAATATATATATATATATATATATATACGTATATATATATATATATTTATATATATATATATACATATATATATATATACATATATATATATATATATATGTATATATATATATATATATATATATATAGTGCCTGCCCTCGTTCACATCTTTCTGGACACATTGTTGCTATTATTATCAGACTATGTTAGACT
>CM053788.1:411226648-411331648 GCA_028749045.1 Cupressus sempervirens | reverse complement strand
ACATCCCTTATGAAAACTTTGCTTCAATTGCATAGCAGAAATCATCCATAGAGATATAGGCCTTGGTATCCCAACTATCTTCACATCATTCCCTTGGTCATCATCGCACATAATAATCTTCTTTCTACAATCTATACTAGCTCTATGAGATCCAAGCCAATCCATACCCAAAACCACATCGTAGGAACCAAGGGGTATAACCTAAAGGTCAACTGTAGAATCAAATCCTCCTAGACTAAGCCCACACTTATGAACTACAAAATCTGTGGAGACCTTAATGCCTAAGGCTAGTTCCACTTGCCAACCATGATCTTGCTTCACCACATCCAACTTACACTTAGAAACTATAGATGGAGAACTAAATGAATATGTAGCTCCTAAATCAAACAAAATTGAAAGAGATGTACCTCGAATAGCACTTGTGCTCTCAACCACTATTCCCTAATGATTTGCCTAATGATGATCTACTACTGCAAACACTCTATGACCTCTACCTGCATCTCCAACTGTAGGCTCTGATGTTGTTGGCCTAGGTCCTGAAAACTAAGGTGCTCATTGTGGGCATTGAGCTGCATAATTTCCAATCCATCCACATGAAAAACATCCTATATTTCTGCCAGATCCTTTACCCATGGGTGGTGCATTTGATTTCTAGTGGTTGTTCCTGCTAACAAAAGAATGACTACTCTAAGCTGGTTGATTGGGTTGATTCCATTTATTGTGCTGAGCATTGTGGTTGTTCTTAGAACCTCTGCCACCACCTTGAGCCTAAGAATTTGATCCCTTCTAATGTTGTGTTTGCTGATACTATTTCCCCTTTGAAAAAGAAGGCTTCTTGTTTCCACCTAAATTATAGTTGCCTTTAGATCCTGATGCTGTTGGAGCTCCTACAAAACCTCCCTAACCAAGGTTGACACTTTTCTCAACAAGGATGGCTCATCATATCACATCCTTGATTTTTTGGCTCAAATACCTTGACACACCCAATTATATGATTGTTCAAACCTCTAATAAAGTGTTGTGTCAACTGAACTAAATTGTTGTTGAATCTTGAAAACAAAATGAGCTAATAAAATTTGCGCTCATACTTGGTCACAGTCATAGTGTATTGCCTAAGATTATGGAACTCATCTACCCTTTGCTACTTCCATTCCTCTTGTAGGAATCATTCATGGAAACTCTCTAAGAATATCTCCCAAGTGACACTACTCATATCAATACACACCTTCTTCTCCTCAATTTTCCACCAAGTGGCCCCAAAATTCTCCAAAATAGTAATCACAAATCTTGCCTTAACATTACTGTTGAAATCTTGCATGACCAAAATCTTGTTGAGGGCAATAAGCCACTATTTGGCCACATAACCAAAACCTTGCTCGTTAAAGGGCTTGACCTTGGATCTTGGAAGATCCTTCATCTGAGTAGATACAATGGACTTCTGACGATCCTTTCGAGGGCTCCTAGATCTAGGTCTATGCTCTTGATCTATCTGATATGCTTTGGGCTATTCTTGAATAGGAGGTAGACGGTCAAGAATGGTCTACGTCATTTTCCATAAGTTAACCTCTTCAGACTCAGCTTGGTCCTCTCTACGGCTCTCTTCTACTACTCACTAACATGCTCTCCTCTACTCTCTTCATGAGAAGATCCTCCACAAATAGATTCATGGACACTAATAGCTCTGCCATGACCACAGCCTCTTCCACAGCCTCTACCACAGCCTCTAACAGAAGACCTAGTCCCAGATACCATCCTAGAATAGTACTATTACAACCAAAGGACACATGTTTGTAATAGACTAAGTTCAATTTAAGTTTTACCTATGTTTAGGTTTAAGTAAGATTTTCAGTTTTGAAAACTAAGTGTTGAAGTATGAAAAATATGCAAGTACTAGTTCAAGTTTTGTTTTAGTTCATGTAGTTTCAAGTTTAAGGAATACACATAATAGTTCAAAGTACTTGTTTTGTTCCAAAATACCTAGAGCTCCCAATGTAGAAACTCGGGCTCTGATATTAGTACATAAAGGAATCTCATTCAGCATACCAAGTTGTAGATGAGAGATCAGTTACCATTCCTCCTAACAAGTGGATCAGTCAAATCCTTTTACAAGGTAGACCTAATAGTCTTTTGTAAATCTCTTTACTAAATTCATACTTCATTGTATGTTTGTAAATCCTTTCACAAGGTGGATTTAGTAGTCCCTATTGCTCCTAATAGGGCAGATCATTAGAAGTGATCAATGTAAGATCTAACTTTATACTACAATATTAAAGTTTGTTGGTATAATCCTCACCCAATTTTACTTTATATTTGGAAGGTTTTTGGGTCACCAAATCTTTGTGTTATAGTGTTATAAATGTTTTCATGTTAACAATTTCTTATGCATGCAATTAGATTAGATTTTATGTGATGGAATGAATGATAATTGAACTGTTGGATAAAAAGATAAATTTTTGAAGTTTTAGAAGTTACTGATTCACCCCTCCCCTCTCAGTAACTTAGCATAGTCTTGAATATTTCCAACAATTGGTATTAGAACTTTGTGGTTCTCAGGAGAAAGTTTAATAGCTTGAGCAAAGATCAAGGCCATGGAGATATTCAAACTTGACAAAGCTATTGACAATGAGAAGCTAGATTTGGAAATGGCCATTGCCTAACTCAAGAAAGCAAAGGAGCAACTCATTCAATCCCTGAAAAGAGGAAAAGAACTTGCAATTCAAATGAATGATCATCTCTACATTGAAGAAAGAATTAAAGACCTTCATTCAAGAAATTCAGATGAAGCCAATGAAGCAATCAAAGAACTCTTAGAAAAGAATGGTTCCCTACAAGAAGAAGTAAGAAAACTAAGAAGAGAACAAGAAATTTAGTCAGTAAGGCTATGTGAAATCATGGAGTAGAAAACAAGATAAAAGAAGAGATAGATGGAATGAACAATGAAATTAAGAACCAATCCCTTTAGCAATCAAATCTTATTGATTAGCTTGCCAATGAAAATGAGGAAATCATGAGCCTAAGATTTGAAAATGAAAGATTGTGAAATGATCTGAACTCTAAAAGGAAAATCAGTGAAAGAATATGAATGATCTAAACTCTAAAAGGAAATTCAATGAAAGAATGATGAAATTCCAAGTAGACATAAATAAATTGAATGAGCAAAATCTCTATAGACAAAAAGGAATTGCAGGAATTGGATATATAGAAGAAGGAGAATCAGCCAAGCAAGGAGCTCAAAAGAATCAAAGACCTACTTGCAATAACTATGGTAAGATAGGTCATACTTCAAACAAATATTGGAGAAATGGAAAAGCACAATTCAATGGAACATGCTACAATTGCAGTTAGCATGGTCATAAGGCTAACGAATGCAAAGAGAAACCATGATTTGAAGGCAAATTTCACAAATGCAAGAAACATGGACACAAATCATCAGAATGCAAGACCAAGATATTGAATCCAGTAGAGAAGTGAAAGTAATATTTGGTTGGAACTAAAACACCTAGTGTAGATGTCATCATTGTGGAAAATTTGGACACATTGGAATGAATTGTGCAAAATATCATTTGAGAAAAAGATATACTACTAAAAGATGTCTTATTTGTATAGAACTTGGTCATCTTGTCAAGGACTACATGAATACTGGTGAATTGAAGATGAGAAGAAGGCAAAGACTAATAACATCCAAAAATAGATGATTGAGTCACTCAAGAATCGGGTGACTCTACTATTTCTACTTAAGTTCTCAAAGGAGAAACTAGAACTAGGATATCAAAGAGGTCATCTAAAATAGTTCCAAATTGAAAGAACAACTGATCCAAATATATATTCAAGATACAAATTGATCAATGTCTATTGAGTTATCTTCTCTATTCAGTGAGGTTGGGTCATAGACTCTACC
The DNA here is from genome assembly GCA_028749045.1 of Cupressus sempervirens. Taxonomy (NCBI): domain Eukaryota; kingdom Viridiplantae; phylum Streptophyta; class Pinopsida; order Cupressales; family Cupressaceae; genus Cupressus; species Cupressus sempervirens. The sequence goes on along the minus strand of CM053788.1, from coordinate 411,327,750 downwards.
AAGCGATGTCAAGAGTAATGAAGATACATATGGTTAACGAGTCATGAAGGCTTCCCTAAATATTTAATACAAAGTAGTGGATGATAGTCTATCATCATGATGTCAATAGATCTACCTTTTGTACTGAGAATTTATGGAAAATTTTTAATAAAAGGCATGAAATCAAAGTCATTTTCTTATTTTGAAATTTTGAGTGCTATTGCAAAAGTGTGATCTTCAAATCTTCCAAGCAATTTGAGCAAATTTTCAGCAAAAGTTTTTAAATTCTCTCAAACCCTACCAAGTGAAGATGGCATCCACTAGTAGCAAGGTTAAGTGTGGTTTAGACATGTTGGTTCATGGAGTGGAATGGAAGGTGCCAAATTTCAAGCTCACCCTTGTAGTTGTTTAAACCCTAGATCCGAGTGGAGCACAGTTGCAAAGCCCTCCAAAGGTACTTTTGATCAATGATATTCACACTTATTTCAAATGTGTTATTCAAGAGATTGTTACATTGGAAATGGACAATGCCCTAGATAATTTTTTTGTTAATGGAGTTTTGAAACCCAAGCACCAACACCTAGAGACCAAAGGGTTAACTCACATCCCTCACATGCCCCATGAATTTCAAGTTAAATGGATTAGGTTTATCCTTAGTCAGGTGCATAATGGTCAGTTGTGGTTAGAAAAACTAGTATTGATCACAAAGAAGATGATTCATCGAATCACTAGTCTCCCAATGCTAGCCAAAGCCAAAATGAAAAAAGCCTAGGTCAAACTAAACTTGAAAAGAAAATCCTAGCCAAATGAGATGGAAAAGGAAGGAAAATTACCAGTGTTTTAGATATGGAGTTAAAATTTGGTATTCACATTATTGTGCATAAAATATACAGCTCTAGTAGGTTGAATAGTGTGTCACATGAAGTTGTGGACTTGGCATACAAGGTGGTAAAGAAAAATTTATCTTTTGACCTTGCCAAGCTATTGTTGAAATAGTTCAAGAAGAATATGGAAAGCATAAGTCATCAAAGAATAACCGACATAATTTTGGTTCCTTGTTAACTTGTCTATTCTTTTATGGTAAAAAATTCTTCCCTTCAAAAGGCATTGTTGTTTGGAGAAAAGATGTACCTATGCTAGATCAGATAAATGAGTTTATTGTTGAAATGGGTGAAAACTATAATAGTATTATGGACAATTATTTTGATGCATTTAATGAGAAAATGAATAATAGATACCAAATCCCTAAGAAACTAGTTGAAGATTATAAGGATTATGTATGTTTCATTGTGGATTGTGACAAAGTTTACATTCGAGAAGTTAAGCCTAGGATTGTATGGGTAAAACCTCTTGGATATGAGGTTAATATTGATGAAACCAAAGATATCATTGAAGCTCTTGTCAATGAGCTAGTTGATCCTAAGGGTACATATTTTAGAGCATATGATTGAAGAAAAAGCAAGGATTGATCTTGAAATAAAGCTCCCTTAGGTGGTCAACAAAGGAAAGAAAAGGATTGCTAAACTGAAAACCAGTTCTACCCTTTTGTTAACCAAGGGAAAAGGTGAAGATAAGGAAGTAGAGGACATGAAAGAAGAGGATGATGAAGAATCTAAGGAAGAAGAGCCATTAAGGAAGAAGGGCAAGGTGATTATCAGCAAGCCACAAAAGCCATCCACTATACTATTCACAAGAAGGTCCTCTAGGAAGAAATCTGACAAGAAAAGAGGAGACATTGTATATAGAAAACCTCCACCCACCTTCCAAGATAGATTGAAATATCTGGAAGTAGGAGCCAGTATAACCAACTTTAAATACTTAAAATATGAAATTAGGACAACAGAAGAGCAGGAAAAAATAGAAGACTTGGGGATGGACAAGATGGGAAAATGGAAATACTCACCAAACCAGCTTGCTTCTCAAATTCCTAATGATTTGTTGGAGAAAATAGAGCCAAGATGGGAATTTTCCATGAAAACTGTCAAAGACATATATGGGCAAACCTTGAGGCAACTTATACCAAGCATATCAGATGCTAAAGTAAAAGAGTCACTAAAGAAAAATGAAGGACCATTGACTCTAAAATTTAATACTTGCTTAATTTTGATGAAAGATATTGAACATATTGTAAAGAATTCAAAAAACACTTGGGAGAATATCTATCTATTAGATAAACCAAGTGATTTTCTATTTCATGTTAAAGATGACGATGATGATGAAGATAAGGAGAAAGATGAAGAGTAAAATATTGAAGAAGCATCTCATTTTGACAATGAAGAAGATGAAGAGGAAAAAAGATAAGAGGCTACCAAGGAAGCAAAGCAAGATGACGAGGAAACTAATCTAGTTAAGATAGTTGTAGCAGTCATTGCCTCACTTCCTCACTCTCCAAGAAAACTAGTAACAACATCAAGCATGGAGATAGCCCCAACAAGTTTGATTGTGACTACCAATTTGAACTCGAACATCTAATTACTCTTTGCTCCCACTCAACTCAACACATCATTGATAGAAGTGACCTCCACTTCATCTACCAAGCTACAAACTCTTCCTTCTTCTACCAAGTTGCCTACACTAGTTTTGAGTACTTCAATTTTGAGCACATCAATTTTGGATTCTTCACATATTTCTGTAAATATTTATTTAGTAAGTACAGTATCAATTTTTACATCAAGTCCTAGCATGTCTACTATTATTTATATTCTATGTACACAAGCAATAACTGTAAGGACAATTGAGTCCAAGGTTCAGCCAAGCACAAAATTTTTGGGTAAAGGAAAAGAGCAAAGGAATAGAGATGGAGGAAGAAATTGATTTAGATGAGGAAATTGTAATCCCAAATTGGCACATTTCTAAGCTTACTCTAGACCAAATGTAGTCATTTGGTGAACTCCTCCAAAAGAAGGTTAAATAGTAAAGACTAAGAGAGGAGAGAGATAAGGAATTCAAAATTATTGAAGATGCAAAGAACATTTTGGTAGAGGCCATAGGTATTGAGGTTGATTCTTCACAGCCAATTTTGTTTCAGCTAGTAGAGGAAGTGTAGAAGTTTAATGAAGATACTAATGGATAGGATAAGCTAGTACATAAAGCAAAAAGGAAGTTTGATAATAAAGTGTTGGAGCATATTGCTCAACAAATAGTTATTTATCAAGTAGAACTTTCTACAATTTTGGGTTCTTTGGAGGCAACTTGTACAAATGTGTCATCACTTTTTGGAAATCTATGTAATTTTTTTGATTTTACCAAGGAAATAAAGGACAAATTGTCCAAAATATATGAAGATCTCAAAGCTATCTCTCAGCAGTTGCAACTTGACCATAGTTCAAGCTCTACATATTTCCAAAAGATAAGATTTTTGTCAGATATGCAAGTAGAATTTCTTAGAGAAGAAGCAAGGATCATATCCACATTGATAGATTGTTGGTAAACAGATTTGTCACAGAAGAATTGCCCAACAGAATGTGTGGCAAACCGTTCACAACAGTTGGATAGGCCCTTGATATCTGACCTTCCTCTGCGTTTCGAGGGGCAGCTCCCTCATATGATATAATTTTGAAGCTTTTCAAATAGATATAAAATTAAAATTGAAGGGGGAGAAAGCTCATGATGATGAATGCACCACATGAATTCAAGGCTTTCCCAAACTACTAAATTAAAATTGCTAATAAAAATGATCAAGATCTATGCTTGAAAAACTATTACTAGCACAACGCTGATCCACAGATTCATAAACATCTACACCATACCGTGAGAATGTTCACTACAAAGAGAATCAACATTTGAAACAATTTAGATTCGAAAAGAGGGAACTCAAACTGCACATTCCATTATTTAGATAGAGATTTTTTTTTAATTCAGAAATAAAAAGTGTACATACTTTCCAAATTTTATCCTTGGATCAAAATTTCAGCATGGTGTTCCCTTCTTTTTTTTCAACCAAAAAGTCCCCCCCCCCCCCCTTTACAAAGCCCAAAAGAGCCTTTATATAGACACAGAGGTTAATAACTACCCTTCTGTGGTTAATAACTACCTCCCAAATACGTGATTTGGGTGAGGTTAATTAACTTCAACAAAATTAACCTCAAATAACAATGACCACTAATTGAAATGTATAGCTTGGAACATGTCTTCAGATGGTCGAATCATTGACTTGTTGAGTTATTTGATACAGACTCTTCTTCATGATCATTACCAAGTTTTGACAAAGAAACAATCATTCACAACATCAATTGCTCATATACTGACTGTAGAAGGAAATGTAAATAGATCTGCTTTCAAACCAGATTGTTGCATTTGATTAAAGAGTTGCAGTGCCTCTTCGTCAAGCTCACTCTAGGCATATCCATTTTCCAATGCTTCTAGACTGGCACAAGCACTAACGACACTAGCAAAAGTTAAATAGTCCAGCATCAAGCTTGTCGATTGCATAGTCTAGAAAAGTTCAAGGGCTTCTTGATCATGTTTATGCTGAGAATAACCCTGTTCAAGAGCTTCTAAGCTAGAACACATTCTTAAGAAATTGGATATCGAGAATTGATTAAGCTTCATCCCTGCCAACCATGTGTGATGAAAGAATCTAAAGCATTCCTCTCAATTTCCACTCCGATTGTATCCTGCAACAAGTACATCTAATCAGCGCATTTGAGAAAAATGTAGGAGGGTTGCACTGCCATTTCCATACTGGGCATATCCCGAAATAAGTGCATTCCATGAGATGGAATCTCGTTTAGACAATTTGCCAAACACTTTGCATGCATCGACAATGCTGCCATACCTTGCATACAGGTTCGCTAGGGTAGTTCCCACAAACACCTTAGATTCAAACTCCTTACTAAGTAAGTGCTCATGGATCCACTTACCCCGATGCAGAACTTCCAGTTCTCCGAAAGCTGAATTCATAGAAGTCCAACAAATGACATCCCTTTGAATCATTTTGTCAAACACTCGACAGGCATCCTTTATCCACCCACATTTCGAATACATGTCCACTAGAGCAGCTCTCAAATGGACATCCGATTCAATCTAGCTTTGACAAAGTGATTATGAACCCTCTTTACATCTTATATGGCTGATAAACTAGCACATGCCTTGAATGGTAACATCGAACTATTTGGATTCTGCCATTCATAGAACTACATTTGATAGCAAACCTTAAGCATTTCCATGTAAAAACTACCGTTCGCATACTCTTGTATCCTTGCATTCCAGAACGAAATGTTGTCAACAGGTTTGCTAAATTTCCCCAGACTTCTCTCCTGATGGATTATTTAGTGAACAATTGGACATGGAGTTCCTGGAGTTGGTTAAGATTTTTGCATGCCTATAATCGAGAAAAAGAAATATCTGCATACTGGTAATGATAATAATTTTTTTTGTAATCTTTCTCTGATTTTTTCGACAACCTGTAGGACCATAATTGGCGCGACCATAATCTGAACCATAGCTCCCAATCCAAACTCCTTACAGATGCTATGCATGGATTTGCGGTTAGGCTACTTAAACAAATTGTCTATCAAGGGGCTGCATAATTGTTTCATTTCCATTGTTGCAAATTGCCTTCATGTACATATTTGAGTTTTTATTGAAAGAACTTTGAATAGGTTAATGACTACCTTATAAAGGTTAATAAAAACATGTTTTTAATGGCTATCGTTAACCTTGTGGTAGGTTAGGAAAGACACATTTTTAGTGGTTAACATTAACCTTTTTAAAGGTTAGGAAAAACATGTTTTTAGTGGTTAACATTAACCTATTGAGAAGTTTAAAGGTTAAGAAAAATGTGTTTTGGGTGGCGATCATTAATCTTTTATACCTAGAGGCTCAGAAGTTGGATTTTAAAAATTTCAAATGCTGCACGGAGCTGGGAACGAGCCAAAGACGTGGAGGCTTAAAGACTCACAAATTTCATAGATAGAATGATCCATTTAAGGCTTGAAACCAGGTAAGTTTTAAAAATTAACAACGGCTTATAAAATTGAAAGAATTTTATAACCGAGCAACATAGATATACATAATATGATTCTTCCCAACATGGATGCACTATAGTAACACATTGTACATTCAAAAACTCTCATCCATGACAATAACTTCTCCATGGCAGACCATATGATAGAATTGTTAGCAGAAGTACAAATTGCACTTCACACATGTAAGGTCTTACAAGACAATTGGGATAAAATTTTGGCAATCATCCTTAAGGTACATTCAAAAAATTTATCTTATTTTGGTGTTACTATGTAAATAGAATAAATCTTTGGCATTAATGTCAAAATGGGGGAGAAAGATACATGTTATGGGGCAGAAAATGTAATAAGTTAAAAAATCAATGGGAGAGTAAGATATGTTGTATATAGCAAGAAGATGTATAGTATACTGTATGAAAGAAATTTACCATTTACAAATATATATATCTTAGAAAATCAATTTTTAAAAATCTCAAAAATAGTATACTCTATTGAGCTAGTATTACAAGGTGATGGATAAAAGGTATTTAGGAAAATTATTGTTTTGGTTGATAAGTGTTTTTGTCACTAATGCCAAAGGGGAAGATTGTTGACATATTTGTCAAATTTGTTATTAGTGACACATACGTATTTAGATTGTATATAGCTACTGAGCTTATTGTATAGTTCATAGTATTTGTCAAGTATTTTAGTTGTTTTTGAGTTCTACAATTGCTACCAAGTCCTTTGGAAAAATCCCAGTGGTTACTAAGTAGTCACAGTTACAATGAAGATTAGCAATGTAAACCGTACATCCCAGTGTATGTCGAGTTTACTAGTGCAAACCAAGTTGTGCAGTGTTCACTAAGTTTGTAGTGTATTTAATGTGATTCCAATGTTAACTAAGCTACTTAGTGTTAACCAAGTGACTCAGTTTATACCGAGCTCAAAGTGATAGTGTTTACCGAGTCTTGCCATGTTAAACAAGTGATTCAATTTATATGACAAGTTTCACAGTATCTATGGAGTCACCAATGCAGATTGATTTCAGGACTACTTGGAAGAGATTAGTATGGAACAAGTTTCTACATCTACTAAGTGCATGATGATGATGAGCATTAACAGTGGATGCTAAGTATTAGAACTTCACTGAGTCAGTCTTTAGAACTCGAGTGTCTTCATGTGGGTCGACTTTGTAAATATTTGTGTTAACTTGTATTGTGGCCAACTTTGTAATCTATATAATTGGATTGGTATATATGAAATGAATTGTATCATATTCAAGTATGATGAACATATGAATGTGAATGCAATGTAATCGAATATAATTAGAGAAGAGCAGAAAGAGCAAATTACAAAGGCTACAGCAATATAAGGAGGAACAAAGTCATATCTATCACAACAAGGTGATTAGTACATAAAGGACTCTCATTCAAAAAACCAAGTTGTAGATTAGGGATTAGCTACTGCTTCATCCTAATAGGTGGATCGGTCAAATCTTTAACAAGGTAGACCTAATATTCTTTTGTAAATCTCTTTACTGAGTGCATACTTCATTGTATGTTTGTAAATCCTTTCACAAGGTGGGCCTAGCAATCCTTATTTCTCCTAACAAGGAAGATCATCAAAAGTGATCAATGTAAGCTTTAATAGGATAAATTTATACTATGGTACTAAAATTTGTGGGTATCATTCCCACCCCAATTTTACTTTCTATTTGGAAGGTTCCTGGGTCACCAAATCTTTGTGTTACATTGTTATGAATGCTTTCATGTTTTTAGTTTCTTATGCATCTAATTAGATCAGATTTTATGTGATGGAATAAATGCTAATTGAAGTATTGGATAAAGAGTTAAATTGTTGAAGTTTTAGAAGTCACTGATTCACCCCTCCCCTCTTAATAACTTAGCATAGTCTTGAATATTTCCAACACTATCAATCAAAAATGATGATTGTATGATCTCTGTGGCCTTCTTATCATTCTCCCTATACCACATTTCTACTTAATGATAATTTACCTTCACATATTTATTAGTTCTTAGGAGATGGAATACTTTCTCAATGTTTCTTGGTCTTAGGTCTAGGACTATCTCCCTTATGACACTTTTGACAACTCTTTCTTTGGACACATATTTCTCAGTCGAAGTCATAATGAACTCAAAAGACTACATGGATGTGGGATGTGATGTGATCCAAAATTTACCAACCTTGATCTAATAAGTGTCAAAACCATCGAGGACCTCTCTTTAGGCTTATTGTAGAGTACAAGGAATGTGTTATAGTCTATGTGTCCTAACTCAGTATCTTTGGTATCTGAATGATTATCCTAAAAATGTGATTTCTTTCGTGCACCTTAAAAATTGAAGACAATAGGTTTTGAAGAAATATTTTTAGTAAATGTGGATCATGAGGAAGTCATTTTATTTGCACAAAATAGAAAATCATTAGTCTAGGGAGGTGAAAATTAAACCCTGAACAAACCCTAACTACCCAAAAATCAAACCTAGAATACCAAAACCCAGAAAAACAACTCAAATCCCCCTTAAAAGATCTAGAAGGCAAGTTAACACACCTTACAAACCTTGATATGTGCACTAGGTATGCTTAATGACTCTTAGATAGTCACTTTGTGCATAGTTACACTCCTATGTAGGTGCACACCCTTGTGGAGTGCACACATGTGCATGTGTGTTACTATGCACATGTGTTACCATGTGGAAAGAAAGGGGATTGAGCTGGTTCTAAAAAATGCATTAAGGTTTCACACATGCACACCTTGATGAGTATGCATGTGTACACCCTTAATTTGATCTTAGTGTTAAGGGTAAAAAAAATGGTGCATAGATGCACAACTTGACAAGGTGGACACCCACACACCATTATCTAGGAGTTTTTGCTTTTGTGAGAAACGTGTTCATGTGCATACCTTGGGAAGTGTGCATATGCATACCTTGCCTTTTTCTTTTCCTTAGTGAGTTCTTTTTAACCTTTTAAGGTTTTGAATGTGAATAAAGGTGTACACGTGCACACCTTGAATAGGTGTGCATGTGTACACTTTTGGTGACTTATGTCTTTGTTTGTACTTGTAGCTTTGGAGATCAGTGCACCTTTGAAGGTATAGACTTGTGGTTTGATGGAACACTAAGAGAATAAAGGAGAGAAGAGGAGGGGATCCTAAGATTTTATAGGCCTGGGATAGTGCACACCCTTTGGAGGTGTGCATATGCACATGTGCATAGTGTGCATCGCCAAAGGAACATAGAAGTGCACTTGCACACATATCCAAGGTGTGTATATGTGCTAGGGGTGCTAATGTGCACCATGGCACAAAATCATCCTTTCTTCTCAAATTTTCCATTTTTGACTACTTTTTTTTTAGATAGATAACTAAGTAGTATCCAGACAATAGGTAGACTCCCAAAAATGACTTAGAACCCAGACTAGGGGTTTTAGAAAACAAAAAAAATTACTAAGGGGTCCCCATTTCTATGACAAATGAGGCATGCATTGTGAAACCACAACAAGTATAAAACTCCAAATTCTACCCAAAAATGATTTTTTGATATTACACCTCTCTCCATGGTTTCTACTCCTTCTAGTTTGTCATGGTTTTCTTTCCAAATGTCATTCATGAATGTTTCAACTTCAACAAGAATTTGATTTTGGTTTCTTGTCATCTCTTGTCCATTGTCATTGTTGGTGAATAGATCTTTACCATTTGGAGATGTTTTCCAAAATTTGTATGATTTTAATTTTTTCTCCCTCCTATTTTTCCTTCTTGTTAAAAACTTTGTTTTCCTAAAATTGTAGGGTGGATTTTTCTCCATATCTAATGAGATAGCTTCTATATCTACTAGAAGTTTCCCAGGTATATTTTTTTCTCCCTTACCAATTTTATTTTTCATCTATGAATCATATACTTTATTTCTTATTTTTATATTGTTTTTGTTTTTAATCTTGGTGTATAGCTTTTTAATTGGTTCTTTCCATTTCTACTAAATTTTGAGTTCGTGAGATAGCTGTTGTTGAGTTTAATAATTATTTTGTATTTCTAGACCCTTTTATCTATTTTGCTTCATCTTTTTCTTTTGAGTTTGAAATTGGAGTATTCCCTTCTCCTTTCTAAATCACTTTCTAGTAACATTTTTTCATGAGTCAATAGTCTAATTCTTGTGATTTTTTCCTTTAACTCTTCACTATATGAGATGTTCTCTCTACATTTTGTACACTCACACAATCTAAGTGTTTTCTTTTCGACTTCCCTAAGTATGAGTACTTCATTTTCTATGTTCTACATTTTCTCCTTGGATTCTTAGTAGTGGAAAGGGATGCCACTTAGATTTCCATTTATATTATCTTCTAATTCCCTGATCTATCTTTCCTCAATCTCATGATTTGGGGATTCTATTTGGGTGTGGATGGTGCTTATTTCTAATCTTAGCTTGATGATGAAGACAGATGTATAAATAAAGAGATTGTGAGAAAATAAACATCTAAAATGTATATGTATGTTTTATGAAGGATTGAAGAAATAAATTGAAGTGAAATAATTTCAAAAGTAGTAAAGAATATTTTGCAAAAGATGATTGAAGTGTATATGAGAAATAAGCATACAAGAAATACTAAATTAAGAAATCAAAAGCATTTACAAACTTATTAAACATAACATAAAGTGAGACAAAGAGGAAACAACTCAAATGAGAATATGAGCCATTAAGGGGCTCTCTCAATGAGATTGTTCTCTTGTTTTAGGGATGTGTCTATTTGCTTAGATTTGGTATGTATGCTCAAATACTCAAAATAGCTTCAATGGAGGATTTGGATTTTTGATGTGGATATATGGTGGTTGATGTGAAACTTGCTCTCAAAACAACATTATCGCTTTAGGATGATGGAGTGTGTTAAAATGGCTTGGGAGGAGATCCAATTTATAGGCTAAGGGATTGAGGGTTTGAGGGCTAAGATGCAAGGATGGGGAAAAGCTCATGGAGGGCTTAGATTGCATGAGAGGAGAGCACATGGATTGTGCTTCCTTACAGCCAATCAGGGACTGACACATATCACAGGGTCATTGGTTAGAGCAAGAGAGGTTGAGGGGTCAACAAAGGAGGCTCAAAGCTCATAAAGACCCTCATAATGGCTTGTAAGAGCAATAAATGGGCTTGTAAGAGTCATTTATGGCTTGGTGGTTGGGATATTTTAAGGGAAGACTTTGGCTTAGCTTAGGAAAGTCTTAAGCTTGTTTAGGATTGTGCAAATGATTAAGGGTAAGATTAGAGATGGTTTAGGATTAAATTAGGGATGTTAGAGATGGGCAAGTGGATGGCATTTATGAGGATGGGTTAGTTAGTAGCTAAGCTTGGTTACTATGAGTGGATGGGGTGGATTAGGCTAAATAGGGGATTAGAGATAGGCTTAGGATGAGGATGAAGACTTTCTAGAAGAGTCTAGAACTTCCTAGGATGAGGATAAATAAGGTTTTAGGAAATAAATAAAGTTTATTTATTTCAAGGGTTTGGATTTGAGGAGATATTTATTAAAACATTTTTAATAAACATGAGGATTAATATTTAATCTTAATTAAATATTTTAAGATGGGATTAGGGTAAGGAAATGATGGGATTAGCCTTTAATCAAAATTAAAGAAGGATTAGAAGATTTTGGAAGAGGTTAGTGGTCTTAAGGAAATTGGCCAAGTTTTGGGCAAAAAATAAATTAATTATTTATTTTGAGATTTTTGGTCAATTTATTAATTAAATAATTAATAAATAAGGAAATAATGTTTAAATAAGATTTAAACATTTTTGGGAGGGATTCCTTAATTAAATATTTTTAATTAAGATAAAAGGATTTAATGGCATAAAAATAAATATATTAATTAATAAATGATGATGTCATTAGGGACTTTTTAGAAAATAAAAATACTTTATTTTCTAAAGGATTTTTTAGGTGTCTACAGGAAGAACATGCACAATTTTTTTTTAAAATGTCTTTATGAATTTACAACACTCTAGTCCACTCCCCTCAATAGTCATGTTCAAACCACCACCATATCCAAAACTTCCCTTCTTGTATATCTACACTTGCAAAAATTATCTAGTGATTTGTCATCAATAAGTCTAAGCATCTAGCAATAGGAGATGCATAAAGATTTGATATTGCAAAGATAGAAATTGTCTTTGTACTATAAAGAGTTACTCTTCCATATAATTTACCACATATTTCCACCATCTACCTAGAAGACTTGCTCCCTTTAGTTGCTAATGAATTTAGTATTTGTAATTCAAAAATTGGATATTTTATTGGAATTTATGGTTAATTTTTTTATGAATTTGAGGTGTATGAGAGTATGAACATTCTTATCCATTCATAAAAATTGAATATTTAGAAATAAAAGGATATGAAGTACATGTAAAGTCACTATACATAGTCTTAGTGCTTCAAATGGAACTACATAATAGAGAAAAAATGTGTGCAGTGACTAGAGATTTTGCCCCACAAGTATAAATAAGAGCAATTGGAAGTTGGTTCAATTAGCAATGTTCTAATTCTTTTTTTAGTTTTAATACTTCACAACAACCTACAAAAAGAGTACGGATTTGTAGCTAGTAGGGTTTTTTATACAAGTAAAATAGGTAGAATTACAAGTTGATTTGATTATTTATGAAAATTGAGGAAAGATAAAACAAAGTGTTAGAAAATATATTTGTGGGGAAGATTTATTGAAAATTTTAGGGATGACTTAAATATCATGTATTAAGGCTTTATTCCTAAGCAAAAAATGTTAAATAGTTGAAATTAATTTATTTTTTCCAAGTTTATTTTTTCTTTAATGTGTGATATGTAATTAGTCATTTTTAGTGATCTTGTCGAATATCCTATGGATGACTTGTATGATCCCCCTTTTTTGTTGAATTCACTATTATCCTTGGAAATAGTATTTCATAGTTTTTTTTATGGCTATCCATTACTTCACATCATTGGACTATCCTATTGGAAATTTTCCAACTTGTTCTTCCATTTGAAAGGGATGGCTTTTTTCTGTCTGCAAAGAAGTACATGATTTCTATATATAGAAGTGATAAATTGGTGCACCATGAAATAATGACATACAAATTATAAGGAATAAAATCTACAATGTCTACAATTTCTTTGTATATTAACATCTCTCAATATATGAGCTTTTTCTTCATTATATTTTTTATGATTTGTGCGACATACAACTCACATATGTATTACTAACTAATATGTTGAATTTTCACATGACTACATTAAATGATCAAATATGTCTATTAATTTTTTTGAAATTTATTAAACTTTTCATAAATTGTAAAAATATTCAATGCCTTAAACATCATACATTAAGATTTGATTGGGAAATTCAAAGTATTAAATAGTCATAGTTCACTTATTGTTTGCACACATAATTTTTTATTTAGAATATAATGTTTATGGGCTAACTAATCCATGTAACTATTGCACCTATCTGATTAGTATTATTGTTCTAATGATAATGAATAGTAAATGTCAATTATATAGTATTAGAGAGCATGTGAATTTTGAAACTATTATAAATAATTCAATTTAATTAGAAGGCAGTGTGATAATGATGCAGGAGCATCGAGCTTGGATTTTGGTGGAGTTATGATTTTCATCATTATGGATGTGTTGGAGACACATTTAGTAACCTTTCCTTGTGAGTGTATGGATATTGGAGTTATCTTGTTGAAGTTAGAGTAGTTTTACCTCACAGTTGGAGCTAAATTTTTTGGTTTCTAAGTGCCTATTGTGGGTCGTGTAAATAATTTTTTACAATGATTCAAAGGCTGAACATTTTAGGGATTGAAGAGGGCCTAGATTAATATTTATGATCATAGGATAAATTCCTAAGATTTATGTCAATTTTTGCAATGGGTTTCTATACATGAATTTCAAGATGGATGAGCACTTATCCCTTGTGAACCATCCTTTTCTCACTTAAGGGGTTGCTGAGGACCTAAAATACTATCTTAAGTTAAGAGGACAAGTTATAATTCAATTGGATCTAGGAGATATCATCATTTTCCTTAGGTATCAATTTTCAGGTAGCTTTCATGGAAATGTATGGAGTTTTCATCTTGCACAATTTCGTATCAGGAAATGTGATCTTGTTAAGAGAGGTAAATTTTATTAGGTCATGTATGCACATAAATATAAATTTTTATTTATTTTTGTTCATGTTTGTTAGAATTTTGGTTTACTCTTCCAAGGTGGACCTATATTGTAATTAAATTCTTGACTAGACAACTTGTGGCTTAGATGGCTATTTAAGGAGGGCTTGGTTAGTTTCTTAAATGATAAGAAGAAGAAGGAGGAGAAGAAAGAAATTCAAATAAATGTGGGAATTAGAGAGAAAATATTTAAGTTGGAATCTAGAATGGGAGTTTGGAGAAGAGCTAGTGGCTGTAGTTTAGGAACAAGGAGGTTGCTTGGTGGCTTGCAAGCACAAGTTGAGATCTTGGAGGTTTCTACTAGATTGTTGTTTTGTTAGAGATCTAGGCTAGCTAGGAATTGAATTGGATCTTGAGGGTTCTTGCAGAACTATTATTGTAATTGCTATTGTATTTGGCCGTAATTGGGAAGGCTTTACAACACAACACATTACATTTAATCAATTATTTTATGAATAAAGAGTTTTGAATTGGTATTAGATGTTGCATTTTTTATATTATTTTTTTTGTGTGGTTATTTGATGGGGGTTAGGAAATCTCTATTGGGAATTCTCCTACCTTATATTGCATTAGGGGGTATTAGAGTTAAGGTTAGATCTATCTAGTTGGTTGATCTTATTAGAGAATAGTTGTTCCTAAGTGTGTAGACTGAACACAAAAGTTGAGGTATTTTGCACCAAGGCATTAAATTGATCTGAGAAGTTCTTGATCTATTTTTTATTGTGTTGAGGATCGATTGCTTCATATTCCTAGTTTGTAATTCTTTGTGTTAGGTGGTAGATTTTGATGTGACCTACACAGGAAGAAGACTTACAAATGGATATATGGTTGTGAGTATGGAAGATTGATCATGTTAAGGCATGATCATAGAGATTTTATAGATTGTACATTTGTGTTCCTATACTTGTGATTTGGTTCTTTATTGTTCATGTGAGGTGGTCGGTTGCAATCTAACTTGCAAATAATTCAAGGTTTTTATAAGGAGCATGGGAAGGATTTGTTGTAGAGGGTTTGGGAAGATCTTGGAAGATGGCTTGAAGAGGGTTGGACCCTAGGATGATTGTGAATCTTTTTGATATAGTGGAGAGGAGGATTAATGAGACAATAGCTTAGGTGGATGTTGTTGTGGATGTTGCTTTTTCCAAAAGAGTTCATAAATAGAAGAAGAAATTTTTATGCTACTAGAGTTTGAGTCTACAAATATAGAAGAGAGTTTTCTAGCTAGTTAGAAGACTTGTTTGAGAGAGAAGATGACATAGCAAGGTCTAGGAGGAAGAAGTTAGTTTTCTTGATCATTTTATTGAGTCTGTTGTAAAACCTACAAAGAAACTTGAGACTATTTTTGAGGATATTCTTAAACATGTTGATGTTGGTATAGAGAATTGTTTTCATGATCAGTTGGTTGAGTCTTACATGGAAATTGTAGAGCACTTGGTCATGGATAATTAGGTTGTTGTTGGTGATGAGTTACATGTTGTAGAGCATCTTGTTGTGAGCAATGAGATTGTCAATTATGATTATTTACCTATGAATGAGGATTTGGATATGGTTGTTCATATAGATCTGAATTCATATTTTTTTTTTGAGTTGATTGAGGATATGGATGTTCCTACTAATGTGAAGTTTGATTTTGTTGGTGTGGATTCACTAGTTGCTGATTTGGTTTTGGATCTACACTATACTGCAAATCTATATGTTCCTGATTCTCCTATGGTTCACATGGATGAAGATTTACATGTTCTTATTGGGGATTTGAGATTACATTTTTTTTACTTTTTTTTTGATTTGCATGATGTTTCTAACATGGAGTACATGTTTGAGGATATTGATGTTGTTAGTTGTGATCAGTTGTAGAGATTCTTGGTGAAGCATTATGTTCAGTTTGTTCCTAGAAGTGAGCATGTGTATTGGGTTGCTGAGATTTATTTAATTCTAATGTTTTAATGGATGAAGCATATATGGTTTATTTTTAGATTTTTTCTATTGACTTTAATGAAGTGGAAGCCTTTGTAAATATGAAGTTAGTTGTAGATCTTTTTTTGGGCATCAAAGTATGGGACATACTTTTCTAATTACTTGTGGAATCTGATGCAGGAGCATCAAGCTTGGATTTTGGTGGAGTTACACTTCTAATGGTTATGCATCTATTGGAGACAATTTGGGGAACCTTTCCTTGTGAGTGCATAGAGATTAGAGTTATCTTGTTGAAGTTAGAGCAATTTTACCTCGCGGCTAGAGCTGTATTTTCTTGTTTCTAGGTGCTTGTTATAGGTCATGTAACTAATTTTTCACAATGATTCAAAGGATGAAAATTTTAGGGATTGAAGAGGGCCTAGATTAATATCTTTTATCAAATTATAAATTCATAATTCATTATTATTTGGGAGATATGACAATTCTCCTAGAATATCAATTTATGTAAGTTTTCATGACAAGTTTTTATGCATGAATTTTGGGATGAATGTACACTTATCCTTGGTTACTTAGCATTTTAACTTAAGTGGTTGTAGAGGAACTAAAATATTCTCTTTAGTTAAGAGAAAAAAATTTAATTCAATCATATCTAGGAGATATCTTCAATTTCCTTGGGTATCAATATTCGTACAATTTTTGTGGAAACATGCTGAGTTTTATGGTTGGTTAGTTGATCTTATCAAAGCACATCTATTCTTAAGTGTGTAGACTGAGCACCAAACTTGAGGAAGTTTACACTAGGGCCTTTAGTTGATCTATGAAGTTCTTGATGTGGTGGTGATTGTGTTGAGGATCAATTTCTTCAAAGTCTTGGTTTGTAATTCTTGGTGTGGGGTGCTAGATTTTGATCTGATGTATAGTTGTAGAGGACTAGTAGATGGATCTATGGTTGCAAAGATGGAAGATTAATATTTTTAAGGCATGTTAATAGAGGGTTTCTAGATTGCATATTCATGTTCCTAAACTTTTTATTTGGTTCCTGGTTGTTCATGCAAGGTGGTAGGTTGTGATCTGAATTGCAAATAATTCAAGCTTGTCACAAGAAACATGGGAAGGATTTGTTATAGAGGGTTTACAAAGATCTTGGAAGATGGGTCTAACAAGATTTGACCCTTGGATGATTGCAAATCTCTATGATATAGTGGAGATGAGGATTAATGAGACAATAGCTCTGGTGGATGTTGTTGTGGATGTTGCTTTTTCTAAAAGAGTTGAGAAACAAAAGAAGAAAATTTTATGCTATTATAGTTCAAATCTATCAATCTAGAAGAGAGTTTTCTATCTAGTTAGAAGACTTGTTCAAGACAGCAGATGGCATAGCAAGGTCAAGGAGGAAGAAGTTTGTTTTCTTGATTAGTTTATGGAGTTTGTTGTGAAACCTACAAAGAAACTTGAGACTATTGCTAAGGATATTCCTAACCTTGTTGATGCTAGGATCCAGAATTGTTTTTATGATCAGTTGGTTATGTATTACATGGAAATTATAGAGCACTTGGTCATGGATAATCAAGTTGTTTTTAGTGATGAGTTAAATGTTATAGAGCATCTTGTTGTGAGCAATGAAATTTTTTATTATGATTATTTACCTGTGAATGAGGATTTGTGTATGGTTGTTGATATAGATCTAAATTCCTATTTTATTTTTGAGTTGATTAAGGATATGGATGTTCCTACTGATGTAGAGTTTGACGTTGCTAGTTTGGATTCACTAGTTGCTTATTTAGTTTTGGATCTACATGATAATGCAGATCTGTATGTTCCTGATTCTCCTATGGTTCAAGTAGATGAGGATTTACATGTTGTTCTTATTAGGGATTTGAGATTACATATTTTTGACTTTTTTTTTTAAGTTACAAATGTTTCTAACATGGATTACATGTTTGAGGATATTGCTTTTTTTTCTTGTGATCAATTGTAGAGATTCTTGGTGAAGCATATGTTCAGTTTGTTCCTAGAAGTGAGCATGTTGATTGGGTTACTAAGATTTATTTAATTCTAATGTTTTAGTGGATGAAGCATGGATGGTTTATTTTGAGATTTTTTCCATTGACTGTAATGAAGTGGAAGCCTTTGGTAAAGATGAAGTTAGTTGTAGATCTTTCCTTGGGAATCAAAGTATGGGACATACTTTTCTATTTACTTGTGGAATTTGATGCAGGAGCATCAAGCTTGGATTTTAATGGAGTTATACTTTTAATGGTTATGTATCTATTGGATACCATTTGGGTAACCTTTCCTCATGAGTGCATAGAGATTAGAGTTATCTTGTTGAAGTTAGAGCAATTTTACCTCACAGTTGGAGCTAGATTTTCTTGTTTCTAGGTGACTGTTGTAGGTTGTGTAACTAAATTTTTACAATGATTCAAAAGCTAAAAATTTCATGGATTGAAGAGGAAATATATTAATATCTTTGATCAAAGTATAAATTCATAGTTCATTATTCATTGGGAGATATAGAAATTCTCCTAGAGTATCAATTTATGTAATTTTTCACGACGAGTTTCTGTGTGTGAATTTTGGGATGGATGCACACTTATCCTTAGTTAATTAGCCTTTATGCATTTGATTTGTAGAGGAAATAAAATAATCTCTTTATTTAAGAGGAAAATTTCTAATTCAACTAGATCTAGGAGATATCTATCAATATTTGGCAATTTTTTGTGGAAACAAGTGTAGTTTTCATCTTGTGCAATTTTGTATGAGGAAATGGGATCTTGTTAAGAGAGGGACATGTTATTGAATCATGTGTGGACGTAAATATAACTTGTCATTTATTTATTTTCATGTTTGTAAGAGGTGGACCTATATTGTAATTAAATGCTTAACTAGCCAAATTGTGGCTTGGATGGCTATTTAAGGAGGGCTTGGGTAGTGTCCTAAATAATAAGAAGAAGAAGGAGAAGGAAATTTAGTATAGTGTAGGAGCTAGAGAGAAAATATTTGAGTTGGAATCTAGAATGAGAGTTTGGAGAAGAGCTAGTGGTTGCAGTTTAGGAACAAGGAGGTTTCTTTGTGGCTTATGAGCACAAGTTGAGATCTTGGAGGTTTCTACTAGATTTTTATCCTATTATAGATATGGGCTAGCTAGGAATTGAGTTGTATCTTGAGGGATCTTGTAGAGCTATTATTTTAATTGATATTGTATTTGGCCTTAATTGGGAAGGCCTTAGAGATTGGCACATTGTATGTAATCAGTTATTTTATGAATAAAGAGTTGTGAATTGGTATTAGATCTTGCATTTTTGTATTATTTCTATTTTGTGGTTATTTTCTGCTGGTTAGGACATCTCCATTGGGGATCCCCCTACCTTGTACTACATTAGGTGGTATTAGAGCAAAGGTTAGATATTGCTGGTTAGTTGATCTTATCACAGTACAGTTGTTCCTAAATGTGTAGACCAAGCACCAAAGTTGAGGTAGTTTACACCATGGCCTTAAGTTGATTTGTGAAGTTCTTGATGTGGTGGTGATTGTGTTGAGGATCAATTTATTTAGAGTCCTAGTTTTTAATTCTTGGTGTGGGGTGGTAGATTGTGATCTGAAGTACACTTGCAGATGACTTGTAGATGGATCTATGGTTGAAAAGATGGAAGATTAATCTTTTTGAGGAATGATCACATAGAGTTTTTAGATTACAGATTCATGTTCTTGAAATTTTGATTTGGTTCTTGATTGTTCATGCAAGGTGGTATGTTGATCTAACTTGTAAATAATTCAAGGTTTCCATAAGGAGCCTGGGAAGGATTTGTTGTAGAGGGTTTGCAAAGATCTTAGAAGATGGATCTAAGAGGATTGGACCTTGGGATGATTGAAAATCTTTGTGGTATAGTGGAGAGAAGGATTAATGAGACAATAGCTCTGGTGGATGTTGTTGTGGATGCTTCTTTTTCTAAAAGAGTTGAGAAATAGAAGAAGAAAATTTTATGCTATTGGAGTTGGAGTCTACCAATCTAGAAGAGTTTTTTTTTTTGGGTGGTTAGAAGAATTTTTCAATAGAGAAGATGACATAGCAAGGTCAATGATGAAGAAGTTGGTTTTGTTGATCAATTTGTGGAGTCTATTGTAAAACCTACAGAGCAACTTGAGACTATTGTAGGTTGTCTAACTATTTTTTGTAATGATTCAGAGGCTAAATATTTTAGGTATTGAAGAGGACCTAGAGTAATA
The DNA here is from genome assembly GCA_028749045.1 of Cupressus sempervirens. Classification (NCBI taxonomy): domain Eukaryota; kingdom Viridiplantae; phylum Streptophyta; class Pinopsida; order Cupressales; family Cupressaceae; genus Cupressus; species Cupressus sempervirens. Next base: position 411,307,475 of record CM053788.1, on the reverse strand, counting down.
TATATGGTGAAAGTTGCAAGTCCTAATTCATTATTATTTGGGATATATGGCAATTCTCCTAGAGTATTTTGCATGGGGAGGGATGAAGAACTAGAGCCAATTACACACCCAACTATCCAAACCACCTTACAAGAGTTAACACACTAGAAACACAACATAAAGAGTAGAAACCAAAGAAAGAAGAAGAGAAAACATATTTATTGATTCATCAAGTAATCAACATGCATGCCCAACTATAAGGCCTTCTTGGTTATAGCTAGATACAAGATACATTCAAAATATATGATCTAGCTTCAAATTCAAATTTCTAGACACATATGCTTCCAACTATTCAAAGTCCTCTAAGTCCTCCTTAAAACTATATCCTAGACCTCCTTAAATACTTGTGTGGCTACAAGTTAACCTATCACAAAATTAAACCTTACATTAAATGCATGCATAGCTACAAGTCAACTCACATCAAATATTAACTACCAAATACTAAAATTAAATATGCTAAAGGTTAGCCCAAATTGGAACTAGACACAAACAACTCAGTCAAAGAAGGACCAAGAAAATGCTAACACTTGGTATTAATTGGAACCAATAGGTTTACTTGGCACCAAGTGGAACACTTGATCAAAACTAGATTGCTATAGTAACTCAACATCCACTAGGAGCTATAGTAATTTGACATCCATTAGAGCTACAGTAACCCGGTATCCATTAGAGCTATAGTAAGTTGGCATCCATTAGAGATATAGTAACTCAGGATCCATTAGATCTATAGTAACTTGGAATCCATTAGAGCTATAGTAACTCAAGATCCACTAGAGATACAGTAACTCAACATCCACTAAAAATTTTGAAAGCAACAAAAAATTAGAAACCACAAACACTTGGCTCCAACATGCAAAATGAACAAAGATGAGAAGCATAACAGGGCAACCTAGGATGCTCTTGCATTAGACAACTAAGGTGGAAAGAAATTTTTCTCCTAAATCATTGAGATGTCACAACCTGAGCTAAATCCAACTCAGATTGAGAAATCCATGAAGCATCTCAATAGGTTTGTTCTTCCACTTCACCAAATATTTATAGTAATTTTTTTCTCTTGTGCTTTTGCCAACTCTTTAATCATATATTTGTTTAACTTCTTCAATATACTTCTTATGATAATCTTTCGATACAACAACTTCAATATCTGACTCATGATACTTATACAAATCAGCAATATTGAATATAGGAGATATATCCATGTCATTAGGTAACTCAACTTCATAAGCATTACCACTATCAAACTTTTTCAAGATCTTACAAGGTCCAAACTTCTCCACCTTCTGCTTACTGTATGTTCCAACAAGAAATCTTCCTTTCTTCAAAAAAACCATCACCTCATTGCCAACTTCAAAATCATGATGTCTTCTAGACTTATCATCATTCACCTTATACTTCCAATTACATTGCTCCAACCTCAACTTCACTTCCTTATGCAAAGACTCCATAAAATTAGAAAATTATTCCCCTATAGATCTTTTCTTTCTTTACCAACAACATCTCTCAAATATGATACATATGTAAGTTTCATCTGGTAACAATCTCAACAGGTGTTTTTCTTGTACTCCTATTCACAAAATTATTATAAGAAAACTCGGCTTGCGCTAGTAGCACTTCCCAATTACTTGGCTTATCTCCAACTAAACATCTCAACAAATTAACCAAGCATCTATTCACAACCTTTATCTTTCCATCTGTCTATGGATGGAATGTAGAACTAAAATTCAACTCAGTACCCATATTGTTGTACAAAGTCTTTCAAAAATAACCCACAAACTTACTGTCTCTATCAAAAATAATGTTTTTTGGTAATCCATACAATCTCACAATCTCTTGGAAGAAATGTTCAATCAACATGCTTAGCATCTGATGTCTTCTTACATGGTATGAAATGAACCATCTTAGAAAATCTATCCACAACAACAAATATAGAATCATACCCTTTCACTATCTTAAGCAATCCAAGGAAAAAATTCATACTAATGTCACCCCAAGATTTCTCAAGAATAGTAATAGGTGTATACAAACTAGTATTTGGACTTACTCCTTTTGCAACTTGACAAACTACACAACTCTTCACAAATTTGTGAACATCTTTATACATGTGTGGCCAATAATACTTCTCCTTTAGCAAACTTAATGTCTTATCAATTCCAAAATGTCTATCAAATCCACCACTATGCTTTTCCTCAATCAAATTCAACCTCATAGAACTTCTAGGAGTACACAACTAAATACATTTAAACAATATACCTTCTTGAATAAAATACTCATCATACTTACTTATGTGATCTATTAGATTTGGTTCTCTACACTCTTTTCACACCTCAAAAAAATTAGGGTCAGTATCATACAACTCTTTCATGTCATCAAAACCAAGAATTTCAACATTCATCTTAGTCAATAAATAATGTCTTCTACTCAATGCATCAACAACTCTATTAGTAACTGCACTCTTATGTTGAATGACAAATGTGAAAATTTGTAAGTATTCAACCCACTTCATATGTCTCTGATTCAATTTATGTTGACTTCCCAAATACTATAAAGCTTTATCATAAGTATAAAACACAACCTCATTAGGAATTAAATAATGTCTCCATTTCTTCAAGGCTTGAACAATAGCATAAAACTCTTTATCATACACAAAATATTTCCTATTAGCATCATTCAACTTCTCACTAAACAAAGCAACAAGTTTACTTCTTGACTCAATACAACTCCTATTGCACTACCACTTGCATCACATTCAAAAATACCTTATTAAAATTAGGCAAAGCTAATAAAGTTAACTTGGCAACCTTTTATTTCAAAGTCTCAAAACTCTTATCAGCTTCATGTGTCCACTTAAATTCCTTTTCATCTCCTCTCATTGTCCCAATCATAACATTACAAATAGAACTGAAATTCCTTATAAAATTTTTATAAAAACTAGCCAAACATGAAATTATCTTACCTCACCCATATTCTTAGGTGTAGGTAACTCCAAAATTACTTTAACCTTCTTAGGATCCATCTTGAAACCATTAGCTAAAATTAAAAATCCCAAATACACAATCTCTTCTTTCATAAAAGAATAATTCTTTAGATTAATCATCAACTTCTCCTCCTTTAATCTTTGCAATGTTTTTTCAACATGCTCAAGATGTTCTTCCTTACTATTATTGAATATCAAAATCGTATCCAAATAAACAATCACAAACTTACCCAAGAATCTTTTCAAAACTTCATTCATCAACCTCATGAAAGTACTAGTGCATTAGTCAATCCAAAAGGCATAAACAACCATTCATACAAACCATCTTTTGTTTTGAAAGAAATCTTCCATTCATCACCCTTTCTAATTCTAATCTGATGATAACCACTCTTGAAATCAATCTTGGTAAAATACTTTTCTCTTCTCAAACAATCCATTATGTCATCCATCCTTGGCATAAGAAACCTATATTTCACTATGATCTTACTAATAGCTCTAGAATTAATAAATATTCTCCATTCTTCATTCTTTTTAAGTACTAATACAATAGGTACAACACATGGACTCAAAATTTCTCTGATCAAACCTTTCTAAAACAATTCATGAACTTTTCTATTAATCTCTTCATTCTCTATAGGTATCAATCTATATGGTTCTTTATTCAGAAAACTAGCTCCAAGAATCATATCCATACAATGAATTATGCTTCTCATTGGAGGAAAACCATCAAGTATATCTTCTATAACAATATCCTTGTATTCATTTAGAAAATTTTCAATTTTAGTTGGTACTCAACTTCTATCAGTTTATGTTGCTCGGTCACCACTATTTTCTATCACTCAGTTGCTACTAGTACAAATTGGTTTCCTAGGATTTGATTCTTCTTCATTTCCTTTTCAAATTGCTTTCCATTAACCATGCAAATTCTTATAGTAGTACAATTAACCTCAACTGGACTTTCAATCAAAGGAAAAAATAATTGTTTTCTCCCATTCATGCAAAGAGTATATTGGTTCAATATTCCATCATGTATAGCATATCTATCATATTTCCAAGGTCTACACAATAGAATATGACAACAATCCATAGGCATAATATCATACAAAAATTCATCAAAGTAATGTCCAATCTTGAACTTCATAAGGTATTTCTCACTTACCAATATCTTATGCTCATCTTTGATCCATGAAACATGATAAGGTTTAGGATTCTTTAGCCTTTGTAATTGTAACTTTGTAACCAACTCTTCTGATCACAAATTTGTAGAATTTCCACTGTCAATGATCACCTTGCAACATTTTCTAGAATTTGGTCTTGAAAAGACTTCTCCTTAAAGTAGTTTCCTTATCACTTCTGTTATTACATAAGGCTTTTCTCATGGTGAACTCTCATCATCTCCTCAAATCACAACATTTATGTTACCTTGCCAATTTTTCCATGATCTACATTCAAAATATCTATGTCCCTCTTTACCACATCTGAAATACCTCTACAATAAGAATTACCTCTTCCTCAGTAAGAATTAGTACCTCCTTAGTAATAAATACCACATTTCCATTTGGTTTTGGCTTTTTCATCATTCTTCCATTTAGATTTTCCCTTATCTTGTATAGAATTATCAGATCTTCCACCTTCACCATAACATCTTCCTCTACTCCTCTAGAATCTACCACCTCTACTTCTTTGTCTTTGCTCATGCTTCTTTCTCAAGATCTCCTTAGCTTTCAAGGCATATTGGTATGCTTCCTCAACACTTTCCAATTTGACAAAACTTATCTCATCTTGAATTCTAGATCTTAATCCATTTATGTACCTTGAAATTTTCTCAACATCATCATCCACATGTCCAAATCTAATCTCCAAACTATAAAATTGCTCAGTATATTCCTTCAAAGTCATGTCTCTTTGCCTCAAATTTTGATCTTATTCAACAAGCTAACTTGGTAATCAGGAGGAAGGAATTTTTTCTTTACCTTGTTCACCATTTTCACCCAAGTTTTGATCTTCTCCTTTCCTCTCCTTTGTCTATCAATTTGACAAATCCTCCCACCACAGTGAGGCATGACCCTTCAGCCTAGTAAATGCAATTTTCATCATCTTATTATCAAGAGTGTATTCATACTCAAAGAGCTTCTCCATATCAGAGATCCAATCCAACACAGCATTGGCATCCAATTTTCCATCATAAGGGACAACTTCTACAAAAGGCTTTGAATTTTCTAAGAAAACACACTCAAAAACCTTGCTTAATCTTGGTCTTCTTCAAATTTTGAATTAGGGTTTGGTGCTACTACTTCATCATAACTTACATCATCAAAATGTGCTCCTCTCCTCTAGGCTATCTCTATAGTATCTAATCTAGTCAGAATTTGTGTCAGTGTATCTAGTATTGCATTATCGACATTTCCTCTACCTCAAACCATCTTTACAAATTAGGTTCCTACACGATACTAACCCTCTACAAGCTATAGGTCAAATTTGTAGATTTGTAAACCTATAACCAAATTCACTTAAGGTTCTACAAAATCCAAACTTCAGAAGGAAAAACCTCTACTCTAATACCACCTAGTGTAGAGAGGGATGAAGAACTAGGGCCAACAGCACATCCAACTATCCAAACCACCTTGCAAGAGTTAACATAGCAGAAACACAATACAAATAACAACAACCAAAGGAGGAGGAAGAGAAAATGTATTTATTGATTCATCAAATAATCAACATAAATGCCTAGTTGTAAGGCCTTCTAGGTTATGGCCAAATACAAAATACATTCAAAATCCATGATCTAGCTTCAAATTCAGATTTCTAGACACGTATTCTTCCAACTATTCAAAATCCTCTAAGACCTACTTAAAACTTAATCAAAGACCTCCTTAAATACTTGTGTGGCCATAGGTTTACCTATCACAAAATTAAACCTTACATTAAATGCATGCATAGCCACAAGTCGACTCTCATCAAATATTAACTACCAAATATAGAAATTAAATATGCAAAAGGCTGGCCCAAACTAGAACTAGACATAGACAATTCGATCAAAGGACTAGGAAAATGCTAACACTCGGCATTACTCAACACCAATAGGAACACTTGATGAACACTAGATTTCTATAGTAACTTAGCATCCACTAGGAGCTATATTAACTTAGCATCTATTAGAGCTATAGTAACTCAGCATCCATTGTAGCTACAATAACTTAACATCCATTAGAGCTATAGTAACTCAGCATCCATTAGAGCTATAGTAACTCAGCTTCCACTAGAGCTACAATAACTTGATATCCACTGAATAGCTTGGAAGCAATAGAAAATTGGAAACCACTCGTACTTAGCTCCAACATGTAGAATGAAAAAAGATGAGCAAGATAACAAGCTAACACAAGATGCTCTTGCATAAGTATCGATCTGTGTCATTTTTCACGACAGGTTTCTATATATGAATTTTAGGATGGACACACACTTATCTTGGTAAATCAGCCTTTTTATAGTTAAGTGGTTGTAGAGGACCTAAAATACTATCTTGAGTTAAGAGCACAATTTCTAATCCAATTGGAGCTAGGAGATATCATTTTTTTCCTTAGCTATCAATTTTCGGGAAGTTTTCATCTTGCACAATTTTGTATGAGTAAATGAGATCTTCTTAAGAGAGGGACATTTTATTGGGTCATATGTGGACCTAAATATAACTTTTCATTTGTAGGCCATGTGATTATTTGTTGGGGTTAGGACATCTCCATTGGGAATTCTCCTGCCTTGCATTGCATCAGATAAATTGTACATTTAAGTGTGTGCGGGGGATAGAAAGTTTCAATTAGAGCAGAAAAGGGTGATAGAATATTGAGGGTAAAATATGTAAATTATGTAAAATTAGCAAACATTGAATTTTTGATTTTTTTAAAAAAGAGCTTATACAAATATGAGTGCATAGTAATATTTTGTATGTTTACCTATGTAGTTTTTCATGTGTGGAAAGAAGTTATTGGTAACATGTGAATTGTACACTTTGTAATATTTTATTTGATAGAGTTGAAATGTGTCAGCATTGGTTTTGGTGTTGTTTCAAACTAAAGTATTAAAATAATTAGAGTACTTTGTTTTATATTTAAGTTACTTCATTTGGGTGGATAAAATAGGTCACAATTTAAAAGAAATGGTTTAAAAGTTGTGAGAAAAATATAACATCAATAAGAGTAACAATTAAATGAGCATGGCCAAAATTATGTGGCACCCAATTGATAATGAAATGGTGACATTTAAAAAATGGTATGTGTATTCTTTATTAGATTATGTAAGTTCTTAGAATAGAGAATGTCAATTGTATATTTTATTCAAAATTAGAGAATGTCTCAAATTCAAAATATTGAAATATAATTGTATTTGAATACATGTGTTTAGTAATACATTATAGGTTTATGAGTGTGTATAGTTAATTTTTAAAAATAAATGAAGTTTTAGATTATGGTAAAAATAGGTTTTGAAGGGACCCCAAAACCCTTTAACAAAATCAGAAAAGATAAAGCATTAAAGTCTACCAGGTTTTACAAGGACCTGAAACCTACTAAAAAATAGTATCAAAAAATAGGTTTTACAGGGAACTAAAACCACAAAAATTGTCCAATAAAAGTACCCAGGTTTTACAAGGACCTAGAACCTAGTTTAAGGACTAGATAAAAACCATTTAATAGGACCAAAAATATAAACCATTTACCGCTACCAACAAATAAGACCAAAGTAGGAACAAAAACTAGAGATCAACACCTAGTGAAAGCTACTATTGCAGCTCTTTAATCATTTTGACAACCTCTTTTCCAATATCTATAGTGTCTTGAATGGAATTAGTAGTCAAAACACCAGCAGCCTCCTAAGCTCACTTCTTAGAACTCTACTTGGTTCTCTTGCTTGGACCCCCTGGTGATATAATCTCTTCATTTATGTGTTTTCTAAGACTAGCAGCAGCAGCACAGATACTGGAAGTCACCTATTCCATTTTATTAAAACTTTATTTAATAAGAATTCAGAGGTTTTTTTTATAATCCTTGAGTTATTTTGGGATGTTTCCCACCTGAACTTCCATTTGGCTAATTTTGGCATGGTCAATATCTTGGTTTTGTTGCACAATATCCATTTTCTGTTTTAGACCCATTATTTCATTATATATCCATGAATCAACTTGAAGCATGGAATCAACTTTGAGCTTAATAGAATACAAAAAGGAAAGCTTAGTTTCCCTCTACAGAGAATCACTCTTGTCCTATTCCACATCATCTCTGGTAGGTGAAGAAATCTTATCTGTCTGTTCCTCCTCCCTTATAGCAATAGGGTCCTCATTCTTGTCCTCTTCCATAACCTCTCTAGTAGGTGAAGCAGTCTTGACAATCTGATCCTCCTCCCTCATAGCAACAGGGTCCTCTATAGCCTTTTCCATCTCTTCTTCACCAGTGCTAGTATCACTCTGTTTAACCTCATCAATAATATTACCCTATTCTATGTTTTCTTCATTGTTTACTTCCTCATCCTCTTTCCCACTATTTCCTTTACTCTTTGGGTAACCTTCCAGGTTGGAACTAAAGTTACCAACATTTGTTTCTTCCTCTTCCTCTGGGATATCATCCTCTTTACTTTTAGGGTTCTCAAACTCAATGTCCTCTTCCACCATATGCTTTTTAGAATGTGAGGTTTTATTTCTAAGAATTCTCTTTTTTTTCTTAACATTCTCTTCATTCTTACTCTTTTTAAAATGAGAATCAGTGGCAGGACCCTTATTTTTATGTAATGAAGGAGTGGAAACAATGGACTTATTTTCACAATAACCCTCAATGAGGAGAATCAACCCTTCATGCAAAATAGGATGCAACTCCTTCTTCCTATGAGCATGCATGCAAAATAGGACACAACTCCTTCTTCCTATGAGCATGCAAACTTTGAAGCAAAGAGAACTGCAAATAGAAAGGAAAAGATAGTCTATCCTTATGCCTAAAATGATTGAGGAAGACAAAATGAAATTTATGCACTCTTTTATTTCTACCATCCAGGATGAAATACTCACGAGTATAGGAGAGCAGATCCTACCAAATTCCCTTTATCTAGTCCAAATTGTAGAAATCTCCATTTTTTTCCAAATTTTTCTCCTCAGCATTCGTCTTAGGAAATTTTTTGAAAGTAGCATTTGAAATTTTAGTTTGTTTACTGGACTTAATTCCTTCCATGGGTAGACCTGTGATCTCAGATATAAAGTCCTTTGCCAATTTCACAGTAACACCATGTAAAGAGACCTTGTCCACAGTCCAATTTTTTAAAATGGTCATGGTGACATGCGGTTTAAACCTGTGAAGACATTCCAAATAACTAGCCACCTTTCCCTTCTACAAAATCTTCCAAACATCCTTCTGAGCCTTCCAGTCATTGCAATTTTTGGGTTCTTGTTTATGTGGCTCACCTCCCATTTGTAGAGAATTATAGAGAATAACTAAAACTAGAAGTAGGTGAAAGCGGAAAGTAAACAAGTTAAATAGATAAAAAAATTTTATCACATCAAATAAAACCCACTTTAGAGATGATACATGTAAAGCTTGCATTGTAATCACAGAAATGTACTTCCTCAAGGAAGGAACACTGATAGCCATAGCCCCACTACCAAAAATCATTAAATTGCTAATCTTGGCAAATAGTTCCCACCTTCGCATGAGTACCATCATAATTAATAAGAGCTTTTAGATCAACATGCTTTTTTAGTTCACTGATCCATGTCATCTTATATCCCATCTGGACTATATGGTTGGCAACCTAGTCAGCTACCCCATTAGCCTTTCAATATGTGTGGGATATTATGACTTTTTCAAATTTATTAATAAGATATTTAATCCCCATGACCATTGCCTCAATCAACCATTTAATTGAATTTTTTTATTAAGCATATTAATAATATTCAATGAGTCACATTCCAACCATAGTCTAGGGTAACCCAAATCAGCTGCTAACTTCATAGTATATAGTGCAGTAGTAGCTTCAGCAATGTGGATATTAGAAAGAACTATAGGAACTATAATTGCATCAATTATATTGCCTACATGATCTCTTAAGACCCCTCCACATCTTGCTCTTCCCAAATTTCCCTTTGTGGCACCATCAAAGTTCCCTTTAATCCATCCATTAGGAGGAGTATTCCATCTTGTAGTCAGTCTTGGGTTATCAATTTTCAACTTAGGACCTTGTGATCATAGGGGATTGTCAATTTGAAAAGTTTGATCAATTTTCCTCTGAGATTTAAAATTTTCCTTAATTGCTCTAACAATATTTTATCCAAGCAACCATCCTGGCAAATCTTTATTTCTAAAGATTCTATTATTTCTTTCTTTACAAATGCCCCACCAGAGATGGGGAAGAGTTATTTTCCATAGAAATTCAACATCAAGATCCTTAGAAGGACACTTCCAACTTTTAAAACAAATTTCAACATTGTTTTGATGAACCCAAGTTATATTCTAGTAATTAAGAATCTCGATCCATACTTGTTGATTGTCAGAACAATTCAAGAACAAATGGTCTTTATCTTCAAATTCATTTTTACATAAGGTACATCTATTTACCACATTAATACCTCTTTTTTGCAAATTATCCTAGCTAAGGAATTTATTTTGAAGCATAATCCAATAGAAAATGTTTATTTTAGGTATAAGACCCTTAATCTATGCTTGAGACCAAAAAGGTTGATTGTCTTTCTCCCTATAAGTAAAGAGAGTAGAAACTTTAAATTGGCCACTAGGATTAGCATTCCATATCATATCATCCTCATAAGTAGGATATAGAGAAAAAGCATTCAAACTTAATTGTATTTTATTAAAACCTTGATCAATATCAGTCAAATTCACCCAAGAATTCTTATGCCAATAATGCTTGACTAAAGTGCCATACCTTTGCTTACATTTGTCCACTTGAGTAGTATCTTGAAAGTCTTCTAGTAGAGGATGATCCATTAACCAAACATCTTCCCAAAATCTCACCTTTTGTCCATTTCCAATTTTCTAGGAACACCCTTTTCCAAGAGTATTCTTTGTCCCCTAAACTGCTCCCCATATTGCAGATGGATAAAGAACATTAGGAGAAGAAAGGAAATTAGCTAAAGAATTTACATTGAAAAGGTACTTATGTTTCCATATAGTGCTCCATTCTTTGTCATCATGATAAGTTCTCCATCCTTGTTTGGCCAAAAGAGCTCTATTCATACTTCTTATAGTCTTGATTCCCAGTCCACCTTCTCTGGTAGGCTTACAGACTTGGTCCCAAGAAATTAAAGGTAGTCTCTTTTCTTCCTCGGTACTAGTCCATAAAAATTCCTCTGAATTTCATCAATAGCATCTACAAATTTCACTAGAATTCTAAAAAGGCTCAAAGCATAAGTTGGTATACTTGGAAGACAAGCTTTGAGGAGAGTTAATTTACCTGCCTAACTTAAAAGATTTCCTTTCCAACCCACCAACTTCTTATTGAATTTATTTATGAGATTTTCCCAGAAGGAATCAGGGACTTTCAAGCCTAAAGGTAGACCCAAATAAATTGAAGGGAAAGATCCTATAGAATACCCAAGGATAATAGCAATTTTATTCTATCTAGGAATTGGGATGTTGATAAAAAAACATTGCACTTTTATTCCAATTAACCAATTGACCTGAGGCTGAAGAATACAAATTTAGAGCTTGCTTCATATTTCTAACTACTTTGACTTCAAATTTACCCATAAAGATGGTATCATCAACAAACTAACCATGAGAAAAAATGAGAGGTTGGGAAGAAGCTTGCAAACCTTTAATAACTTCTTTTTGAACCAAATCCCCTATGTATCTCGCCAAGAAATCAGAAATAATAACAAAAAAAAATGGGGGATAAAGGGTCTCCTTATCTCAAACCTTGAGAAGGATTGAAAAAATGAGAAGAATTCCATTGACCAAGATAGCTATAGAAGAGGTTGAAATCAATTGATAAATAGCTCCAACAACCTTATGGTCAATACCAAAAGCATGTAAAATTTTAGATAGGAAAGTCCATTCAACTCTATCATAGGCCTTAGCAATGTCCACTTTCATAATAAATCCCTGATTATTAGAATAGGACAAGGAATGAATATTCTCATGGGCAGAGATAACAAAATTCAAAATTTGTCTACCTAGGATGAAGCCATTTTTTTGATTAGCAATAATTGAAGGAATCACCAGAAGTAATCTAGAAGTAAGGACTTTGGAAATAATCTTATAGAAAGAATTACAAAGGTAGATTGATCTAAACAATTCTGGAGAATCAACTCCAACCTTCTTGGGAATCAGATAGAGGAATGTGGAATTGATTTCCTTTCGCATTTGTTTTGCTCCATAAAATTCCTTCACAGCATTGCAAACATCTTTGCCAACAAGTTTCCATAATTTTTAAAAGAAAAACATCGAAAAACCATCTAGAATAGGTGCTTTGTCTCCTCCTAGAGAACAAACAACTTTGAAAATTTCTTCATCCTTGGGAATGGAGCTTAACAATTTTTTATTTTCCTTTGAAACCAAAGGTGTAATCACTCTAAGAAAATCAGCTTGGTTATCCAGATTAATATTGGGATCAGTAGTCATTAAAGAAGAGAAAAAGGCTACCATTTCTTCCATAATGTCCTTATCCTCAGTAATCTTCAGATCTCCCTTTTTTAGATGTGAAATGTGAGTTTAAGCTCTGTGTTTGAGGATGGAGAGATGAAAGTATCTTGTGTTTTTGTCTCCTTCACTCAACCATATCAATCTTGATCTTTGTCTTCGGATAGGAAATCCCATTCAACTCTATCATAGGCCTTAGCAATGTCTACTTCCATAATAAACCCCTGATTATTAGAACAGGACAAGGAATGAATATTCTCATGGGTGGAGATAACAAAATTCAAAAATTTTCTACCTAGGATGAGGCCATTTTTTTGATTAGCAATAATTGAACGAATCACCAGAAGTAATCTAGAAGTAAAGACTTTGGAAATAATCTTATAGAAATAATTACAAAGGCTGATCAGTCTAAACAATTCTAGAGAATCAACTCCAACCTTCTTGGGAATCAAACAAAGGAATGTGGAATTGATTTCCTTTCATATTTTTTTTGCTCCATAAAATTCCTTCACAGCATCACAAACATCTTTTCCAAAAAGTTTCCATAATTTTTGAAAGAAAAACATGGGAAAACCATCTAGACCAGGTGCTTTGTCTCCTCCTAGAGAACAAATAGCTTCAAAAATTTCTTCATCCTTGGGAATAGAGCTTAACAATTTATTTTGTTCCTTTGAAACCAAAGGTGGAATCACTCTAAGAAAATTAGCCTGGTTATCCAAATTAATATTGGGATCAGCAATAATTAAAGAAGAGAAAAAGGCTTCCATTTCTTCCATAATGTCCTTATCCTCAGTAATCTTTAGATCTCCCTTTTTTAGATGTGAAATGTGAGTTTTAGCTCTATATTTGAGGGTGGAGAGATGAAAGAATCTGGTGATCCTGATGTTGAATTTCTATAGAAATAACTCTTCCCCATCTCTGGTGGGGCATCTGGAAAGAAAAAAATAATAGAATATTTAGAAATAAACATTTGCCAGGATGGTTGCTTAGACAAAATATTGTTAGAGCAATTAAGGAAAATTTTAAATCTCAAAGGAAAACCTTTCAAACTATTCGAATTGACAATCCTCTGCAATCACAAGGTCCTAAGTTGAAAATTGATAACCCAAGATTGACTACAAGATGGAATACTCCTCCTCATGGATGGATTAAAGGGAACTTTGATGGTGCCACAAAGGGAAATCCGGGAAGAGCAAGATGTGGAGGGGTCTTAAGAGATCATGTAGGCAATATAATTGATGCAATTGCAATTCCTATAGGTCTTTCTAATAGCCACATTGCTAAAGCTACTGCTACACTATATACTATGAAGTTAGCAGTTGATTTCAGTTACCCTAAACTATGGTTGGAAGGTGACTCATTGAATATTATTAATATGCTTAGTAACAAAAATTCAATTACATGGTCAATTGAGGCAATGGTCATGGAGATTAAATCTCTTATTAATAAATTTGAAAAAGTCATAATATCCCACACATATTGAGAGGCTAATGGGGTAGCTGACTGGGTTTCCAACTGTGCAGTCCAGTTGGGATAGAAGATGACATGGATCAGTGAACTAAACAAGCATGTTGATCTAAAAGCTCTTATTAATTATGATGCTATTGTTGGAATTAAAGATAAAGTAACTAAGATGGGGGGTGAATCAGTTACTAACAAAAATTAATCCACGGATCCCTTAGATGTATTAAAGATCTAGTTATTGTTGATACTTGGTGAACAAATGTTGTAACTTGGTAAATTAAATTATTACTTATCTTCAAGCATTCATGCATGTAAACAACGTGAACACAAGAGACACTAGATTTAACGTGGAAACCCAATATGGGAAAAACCACCAAGTAACTAGTCACAAATTTTTCACTCTTCTCAAGTGAGCCCTATTAGGAGCCAACCTTATTAAAGGTTACAATACACATTGTTAGGTGTGACCCTATTAGAGGATTTAATCACCCTATTAGGAGTGGCCTTGCTAGAGGTCTTTAGAACAATTCAACTGAACGGTTACCTTGTTAGAAGATTTACAAAATGGCTATTAAACCAACTCTGTTAAGAAATTTAAAATCACTGCTACAATGGTTAGAAAGCAACAATGAATTGACTTGAACAAGATGCAACTGATTTTGCTAGTTACAAGTCTCTGTTCAACATCATTAGATCCTCCTTGATCAAATATGGCTCTGCTGCTCCTCAATGATCTCTGATCATTCTTCAAATTTACTTCCACAATAATCAGTCTTCATATCATGCTAATTCCACATTTTCCATACCATCATTTTTTAGAATTCACAACTTGACCTGTTACTTATACCATTTAGATTGCCAAGTTGGCCCATTTACATGTTACATTTACCAATAAATTATACATCAGTCAGCTACAGATATTACTATAAACAAATGAAATCCTTACTGGTCGACCCTGCTCAATAAATATTGTTTCCAAAAATTTCCTGAGTTAACCGTCTTGACTTGGTTAACATTGCAATATCCTTAAAATCCTTGGGTTGCCAAGTTTACTCAGTAAGAACTGAATCCCATCGATAAGAACTGCTTCTTCCAAATTACCTTTGATGATCGAGTGAGCTTGGTAAGATCTACTTCTTCCAAATTACCTTTGATGACCGAGTTAACTCAGTAAGAACTATTTCTATCACATTTTCTTTGATCACCAAGTGATCATGGTAAGAACTAAATTTCTTTGATTACCTTGAAAGCTCAGTAAACATTTTTCTTTGTCTAGCTGACCTTCTGAGCTTGGTAGACACTATCCTTTGCCTTGCTGAGCTTCTGAGCTCGGTAGACACTATCCTTTGCCTTGCTGACGTTTTGAGCTGGGTAGACACTATCTAATGACTGATATGACATTTGTGTGACATCAAAGACAACACACAATTGAAAAATTATATCCAAAAATCTCCCTCTTTGGCATTGATGGCAACATAACATGTCATAGTAGAATGAAATTTGAAACCAAGTCTTTTAATGACAAAATAGAAAACTCCCTCTTTCATAATAATCTCTCCCTCTTACACAAACTCTTATTATTTTGCAAATTTCAAAAATATATGATAGTATATTCTCCCTCTTTGACAACATATGAAAAAGACAACTCAAAACAACTGAATAACATTGTACCTGATGTACTAATTCATATGCAGTATCTTCATTGGTTTTTTGCATCAACTGGTAAATTTCAAATTCTGTTCCTATTGATGCATCACTAAAATTGTATTTTAGTGAGCTTCAGATAGGGGAGTGACCCCTAACTTACCTCTTAGATACAATAATGCATCCTTAGGTAAAGGCTTTGTGAATATGTTAGCAATTTGTTCCTTTGTATGCACATATTCCAATCTTATTTCCTTTTCTTGCACCAATTCTCTAACAAAGTTATATTTTATGGCAATATGCTTGGTTTTTGAATGCATCACTGGATTCTTGGAGATGTTAATTGCACTTGTGTTATCACAAAACATAACAATTGGTTCTTTGATTTCTTGCTTCATACCTTCCAATAATTGTTTAAACCACACAATGTTTGAGCAATTTACTGCTACTGCAACATATTCAGCTTCTGCTATGGATTGAGATATACAATTCTGCTTTTTGCTTGTCCAAGAAACCAACCTTTTTTCAAGAAAGAAATCTCCTCCACTTGTGCTCTTTCTATCATCAATATTTCCTGCCTAATCTGCATCAATGAAAACCTTTAAATCCAATTTTCCTCCAAGTTTATACCATAATCAATATTCTTCAGTTCCTTTTAAGTATCTCATTATCCTTTCGATTGCCATTATGTGATTTTCTTTTGGTTTTATTGAGAATCTTGCTACAATTCCTACTGCAAGGCAATGTCTAGTCTTGTGTGCACTACATATTGCAACTTTCCAATCATAGATCTATACAATGTCTGATCCACTTCCTTTGATTCATCATCTTTGGTCAGTTTTAATCCAGTGCACATAGGAGTCCTAACTGGTTTGTAGTCTTCCATCACAAACTTTTTCAATATCTCCTTGATGTATTTAGATTGAGTGATGTAGATGCCATTCTTATTCTGTTGAATTTGAAGACCAACAAAAAAATTGATTTCACCAAACATTGACATTTCAAATTTCTTGTTCATTTTTTGTGAAAATTCTTTGCAAAGATCATCATTTCATGTGAACAAAGTATCATCTACAAATATTTTTACCAAAACAATATTATTATCTGGCCCTTCCTTTATGTACAAACTACTATTATCATTAGTTCTTTGAAAACCAATCTGAATAAGATAGTTATGCAATCTTTCATACCATGCTCTAGGGGCTTGTTTTAGACCATATAATGTTTTATGCAATTTTACAGACCATGTCCTTCTTGTCTGGATCAAAAAAACCTTCATGCTACTCAATGTAAACCTCTTCCTCCAATATGACATTGAGAAATGCTGACTTGACATCCATTTGATAAACTTTGTATCCTTTGAATGAAGCATGTGCAAGTAAGGTCCTGACACCCTCCAATCTTGCAACAGGAGAAAAATTTTCTCCATAGTCTACACCTTCTTCTTGTGAATATCCTTTGCATACTAGTCTAGCTTTGTTCCTTGATACCTTACCATCTTCATTTAGTTTGTTTCTGAATACCCACTTTTTTTCAATTAAATTCTTGTCTTTGGGTCTAGGTACAAGAGTCCATGTTTTTTTTTCTCTATTTTTTCTATCTTTTCATTCTTGGCTTCAATCCAACTTTCATTGGCTAGTGCATCTTTGACATTTCTAGCTTCAAAATCAGCAAGTAAGCAAGTGCCTTTCAACTTACTTCTTGTCATTGTTCCTTCTAATTTATCACCAATGATCTGATATGGTGCATGATGCTTTCTGACATACTTGGCTAACATGGGTTCCTTGCCGTTTGAATGAATTGCATTGTTATCCTTCTATGTCTCAACTTCTGGTTCTGATTCTAGTTGCTCGAGCTCGGTAGATGCTAACTCAGTAGCTTCTATTTGCAACTCAAGTTCTTGCAGCTTAGTAGATGCTGACTCGGTTTGAACTTCTTGTGACTCAGTTAATGAGGACTCTAGAGTTGACGATTCCTAATTAATAGGTGTATGTGGCATTGTATCAGGTTTGATGTAAACAAATCTTCTATAGTCTTTAGGTTTCTTTTTTCTTTCTTCTTCTGTTCTTTCTTCAAACTCATCAACTTTCACATGTGCACTTTCTATGACTTTGTGAGTAGATAAGTTCAAACATCTATATGCTTTGCTTTTGCAAGAGTATCCCAAAAATATTTCTTCATCACTTTTTACGTCAAATTTATCTTTTCTAGATTCTTTCAAAATGTAACATTTTCTTCCAAATACTTTTAGATAACTTACATTGGGTTTGTAGCCATACCACAACTCATAAGGTGATTTGAATGAGTCCTTCTTCAGTTGTACTCGATTCAAGGTATGAACTATAGTGCTGATAGCTTCCTTCCAGTATTTGATAGCAATGCCTTTCTCAATCATTAAGGTAATTGCACAATCCATGATAGATCTATTCCTTCTTTCTACTATTCCATTTTGTTCAGGAGTTCCAGGTGTTGAAACTTGTCTTTTGATTCTCCTTTCAATGCAAAATTTATTGAACTCATGTGAAATGAATTCACCACCTCTGTCAGACCTTAAGCATTTCATTCTTTTCCCTATTTCCTTTTCTACTCTATCCAAATACCATTTGAACTTTTCAAATGCTTCTAATTTCTCTCTTAGGTACATGACACTCATCATTCTTGAATAATCATCAACAAACAGAATGAAGAATTTATCACCTGTATAACTTTCAATGCCAATAGGTCCACACAAGTCAGTATGCACAATTTCTAGAACTTCTTTAGTCTAATAGTTCTTGCTTTTAAAACTAGTCTTTCCCATTTTACCAATTTGACAATTCTTGCATAGACCAACCTTAGGTTTCTTCATGTTAGGGATACCTCTTACTTTTTTGAATTTACTGATTTTTATTAAGTTTTCAAATTTTACATGACACAACCTCCTATGCCATAACCAAATTTCTTCGATTTGAGCAATAAAACATGAACATTCACCAAGTTCAAGATAAAATAAGTTACTATTTGTTTGAGTGCCTGATCCAATCAGCTTTCCTTTGCCATCCAACAATCTTGCTTTTCCATGCATAAATTCTACTTTAAATCTATTATTGAGTAGTTGTGCCACACTCAACAAATTATGCTTTAGTCCTTCTACCCAATATGCATTATCACATACAAGTTCCTTGGCTAGTGAGGCTCTTCTTTTTCCTTTTATACAACAAGGTTCATTGTTACCAAATCTTACACTGCCACCATCATACTCTTCAATATATTCAAACTTAGTTTTATCACTAGTCATGTGATGAGAACAACCACTATCTATGATCCATGTATCATTTCTGCTTATATGAGAAATGAGTGCCATTTCCTCATCATTATTAGACTCATCTTTCATAGCAATGTAGACAATTTCATCTTCTTCTTCATCATTAGAATTATTAGAATCTTTAGCCATAAAACATGTTTTCTTACCTTTATCCTTGAATGATTTGAATTCTTTCTTGCCATTGTACTTGTGACCTTTCTTCTCATCTTTGTCATACTTATTTGGCACCTAGCAGAAATATGTCCAATTTCTTCACAAGAAAAATAGATTAGAGGAACCTTACCTTTGTATTTCCCTTTGCCTCTTGAATATTTTCTTGCTAGTAGAGCTTCAACCACTTCAAGATCACTGTTTGAACTTTGTTCTGATTCTTCATAATTGTCTAATTGTGGATCCTTCATCTTTTTCCCTTTTTCTTTGAGTGAAAGCTTGGCTTCAAATGCTAATTGAACATTCTTTGCAGCTAGAACATAATTGTCATAGTTGTCTAGCTCAAATGCAGTCAATCTTCCAACTATGGCCTCTAAATTTATTTTATAATTTGCCTCACATCTCCTTTCTTGAATTGCAGAGACTCTGATTACATAAATGGGAAGTAGAGTTCTAAGAACTTTACTTATAACTGTCTCCTCACTGATATCTCCTCCAGATGCTTTGATTGCACTAACACATGCTTTAACTCTTTCAACATACTTTGCAATGTTTTCATCCTCTCTTATCCTCATTTGATCAAATTTCCCTCTTAAACTTTCTACTTTGGCTCTTCTCACATTATCATCTCCTCCATAGATCTCTTTCAGCTTGTTCCACATTTCAAAGGTAGTTTTGCAATCCTTGATGTCATCAAATTCTTCATAACTCAAAGCAGATGCTATATCTATCATCATGTTATTATGAGTCTTATTTTCAGCAATATCATTGACAGATAACATGCCAAAAGGTTCTTCATATTTTTCATCAAGGTACTTCAGCCCTGTATCACCAATAGAAGCCAGATGAAGCCTCATCAATCCTTGCCATGCTAAGAAGTTGTCCCTGTTAAGTCTTCAAATTTCCCTTTTGTAAGAAATCTTGATCTTTGGCTTAGATCCTTGAAATATTTTCCTATAAGCACCAATGGCTCTGATACCAATTGTTGGAATTAAAGATAGAGTAATTGAGAGGGGGGGTGAATCAGTTACTAACAAAAATTAATCCACAGATCCCTTAGATGTATTAAAGATCTAGTTACTGTTGATACTTAATAAAAAAATGTTGTAACTTCGTAAATTAAATTATTACTTATCTTCAAGCATTCATGCATGTAAACAAAGTGAACACAAGAGACACCAAATTTAATGTGGAAACCCACTATGGGAAAAACCACCAAGTAACTAGTCACCAATTTTTCACTCTTCTAAAGTGAGCCTTGTTAGGAGCCAATCCTTTTAAAGGTTATAATACACACTGTTAGGTGTGACCCTGTTAGAGGATTTAATCACCATGTTAGGAGTGGCCTTGCTAGAGGTCTTTAGAACAATTCAACTGAACTGTTACCTTGTTAGAGGATTTACAAAATGTCTATTAAACCAACTCTATTAATAGATTTGAAATCACTGCTAGAATGGTTAGAAAGAAACAATGAATTGACCTAAACAAGATGTAACTAATTTTGTTGGTTATAGGTCTCTATTCAACATCATTAGATCCTCCTTGATCAAATATGTCTCTGCTACTCCTCGATGATCTCTGATCATTCTTCAAATTTGCTTCCACAATAATCAGTCTTCATATCATGCTAATTCCACATTTTCCATACCATCATTTTAAAGAATTCACAACTTGACCTCTTACTTATACCATTTAGATTGCCAAGTCAGCCCATTTACATGTTACCTTTACCAATAAATCATACATCAGTTAGCTACAGATATTACTCTGAATAAATGAAATCCTTACTGGCCGACCCTGCTTAGTAAATATTGTTTCCAAAAAAATTCTGAGTTAACCTTCTTGACTTAGTTAACATTGCAATATCCTTAAAATCCTTTGGCTGCCAAGTTTACTTGGTAAGAATTGAATCCCATCAGTAAGAACTGCTTCTTCCAAATTACCTTTGATGATCGAGTGAGCTCGGTAAGAACTACTTCTTCCAAATTACCTTTGATGACCAAGTTAACTCGGTAAGAACTATTTCTGTCACATTTTCTTCGATTACCAAGCAATCTCGATAATAACTAAATTTCTTTGATTACCTTGAAGGCTCGGTAAACCTTGTCCTTTATCTAGCTGACCTTCTGAGCTCGGTAGACACTATCCTTTGCTTTGCTGAACTTCTAAGCTTAGTAGACACTATCATTTGCCTTGCTGACCTTCTGAGCTTGGTAGACACTATCCTTTGCCTTGCTAACGTTTTGAGCTCAGTAGACACTATCATTTGCCTTGCTGACCTTCTAAGCTCGGTAGACACTATCCTTTGCCTTGCTGACCTTCTGAGCTCAGTAGACACTATCTAATGACTGATATGAAATTTTTATGACATCAAAGACAACACACAATTGAACAATTGTATCCAACAGCTACTCATGCAAAGGTGGGAAAGATTTTCCAAGATTAGCAATTTAATGATTTTTGGTAGTGGGGCTATGGCTATTAGTGTTCCTTTGTCGAGGAAGTATATTTATGTGACTACAATGCAGGCTTTGCACGTATCATCTCGAAAATGGGTTTTATTTGATGTGATGAAAATTTGGCAAATGAAATGAAGTTAAAAAGATGTGTGTAAGATTTTATTAGAATTGGAAGAATTATAGAATGGTGATGAAAAATGTGTAGGTTAATGCACTTGATTAGATTACAGAGACTTTTAGATTTATTGAATTTTTTTGATAACTTAGAATTTGAAGTTGTTTAGTAATTCAAAAAATTATTGTAGTTGTCATTATTAGTAGAGGAGTAGAAGTGTAAATTATTATTTCTTGATTTTTTCTATTTTAATTATTATATTATACAATATTGATATGTACAATCAATAGTGTTTTATAAATTCACGTGTAAAAAAAAATGACCAATATCAATGTGTGTATGTAAGGAAATGTATGTGATTTATTTGTCATATATGGTGTTATTTAATAAAGAATGTATCAATTCAAAAATATACATTGAATTATTTTACTATAGTTCTAAAAGTAAACAAATAGTGAATAATAATTATATACTTTATTTGGGTTTAAAGAATGGGTAAATATTGAAATGTCTATAAATCTTTGTATTTAATCATAAATGTTGATAAGTTGTATGTTTAAGCATGTATGGGAGTGAAAGTTTGAGTTAAAATAGGACATGGTGATAGAGTGGTGTGTGTGAGATATATAGATTATTTTGAATTAGAAAATGTCAAAATTTTGAATTGTTTAAAAATGAAATAATGTAAGTATATGTGTATAGTGATATTTTTTATGGTCATCTATAT
Organism: Cupressus sempervirens; assembly: GCA_028749045.1. Classification (NCBI taxonomy): domain Eukaryota; kingdom Viridiplantae; phylum Streptophyta; class Pinopsida; order Cupressales; family Cupressaceae; genus Cupressus; species Cupressus sempervirens. Next base: position 411,284,973 of record CM053788.1, on the reverse strand, counting down.
AGGTATTCATGTGTAGGAAGAACTAATTGGTAAAAAATTAATTGTAGATTTCATAATTTAGAATTTGATAGAGATTAAATTTGGTTGTGTTGGTTTGTGTGATATTTATAAAATAAAGTATTAAAATTATTAGAATAACTTGAATCATATTTGAGATGTCTGGTTTGAGTGGATAAAATAGGTTTGGATTTAATATAATGATAAAAAACTTGTGAAACAAATATGAATAGTTGTATTGAAATGAGAATGGAAAAATTAATAGTGGTGTCAAATTGAGAATGAATTATCAATGAAGTTGTAAAGAAAGAAATAATGTTGAAAATTTTATGGTATTTTTTTTTTTGGATTATGTCAATGTCATTTAATGTCAAACATCAATTGTATAGTTTATTTACAACTAGAGGAGGCTATAAATTGAAAATATATAAATATAATTATATTTGAATAGATCTATCTAGTATTAGATTGTATGTCTATGTGAATGTGATTCATTCCTTGTAATTGGTTTCAAGAATAAATAATGACTAAAGTTAAAAATTAAATTTAATATTTAAATAAAATTGGAAAGCATGATAAGATGGTGATGAAAAGAAGTCAAGTTAGTATGCTTGATTAGTTATCAAAACTTTTAAAATTTGTTGATATATTTTTTATTGTTTAGAATTTGAAGATATTTTATAGTTCAGTAATATATGTGTAGTTGGTCTTATTATTGTGATAGGAGTAGAGGTGGACAAGTATATTTTGTTTTGACTTGTTTATTTAATTATTATATATGCAATTTTTATATGTTAAAGTAATTGTATAGCCCTAAAAAGTAAACACTTAATTTGCATTATTTTTAGACCATTTGTAGCCCTTCTTAGTGTGTTCCTTATTTTAAGATCTCATATTTTACTTAATTATATACATTATTTAAATCAAGGTCCTCTTTTCTTCTTTAATCTTGCTCAAAACTCTAAGTTGTCTCTATTTTCTATGCACTTTTCCTCTTGACCCCATTTTAGCATTTAAGTTTGACTCTTCTTCTCATATTTATATCTTCCCCATGAAACTTTAAATTATTCTCGAGCCCCATGGAATATACCTCAAAATTATCCCTTTTTGGTATAGGTTACACCTAGTGGGACCTATAGATGTATAGGTCATACCTAGTGTGACCTACACAAGTATAGGTTACACTTGGTTTGGTCTATACCTCAAGGTTTTAATTTTGATGAGTTCTCGATTCTCATGCAAAGTATTTTCTTTCTCTCATCCAAGAACTACAAAAGGAGGCTTTATTTCTTCATTTTCATATCTCATCTTAAGAAACCATTCAAAAATCTCAAGCAATCAAGCTAAGGTGCATTCAAGGATTTCAGAAAAGAAAGAAAGAATTTATTGAAGACAATCATCCACCATCCATAAAGTATTCATGTATTTCCTTCTATAGATATATCTTATTTCTTCATCAGGATAAAGGATTTGGCCATCAAGGAAGGAGATCTACATTCATCTATTCAAGATTCTCTCTTCTTCTTTTTTTCATTCAATATTTTGGTGACTTACAAGCATCTACTACATGACGTTTAATTATCTTACACGATTTCCTTTTGGTTTCTTCATTGAGGTTAAGTTATTAAATCACCATAGTTCATCATGTATTAAGAATAATTACATCTACATGGTAGAAATTATTTCATTTCTTTTATTTCAACTCAAGGTTTATTCATAAACATGGGTTTGATCAAGGTGAGCCTCCACCCACAATAATTTATCCTTCTCTCTTGTGTGTAGGTGCAAATCTCTAGAGTTAGGGATTCATAAGTATATATTTGGAAATGTAGTTATAGTCATAATCCTAAAACTTTCAAATTTAAACCTCTCAGTTTTAGGGTATACCACACTCAACCTATATTGGTGTAGATTGAACTAGGTTCAACGTTTTCCTCCATTAGTCATCATTTTATAGAAGAAATCTTTATCCTTTAGGTTTTTAGATCCTAGTTCGTTTAAGGTTTCAGTACATTTTGATAGGCTTTCTATATATCTAAATTTGGTTCCTTAACTATCCCTCAAGGTGACTACATTTTCATTATTTAATATTTCATAATATTTACCTTAATAAATTTTATTTAATACCTTTTTTCATTTCTTAATTACTTTATTTACCATACTTACATGTATATTATAGTTCTATCTATATGTTCTTACATTAGATGGAGAGTATGCCAGGGTCATATATCATTTTTCCGCTAGATCTTGTATTAGCATCATTCTATCAGCATAATTGAATAGTAGAATTAGTTATGGAAATTTTTTTCATTGATGTCAAGGCACACGAGGGAACCAAGATCAATAGAAAGGAACAACTAGAAAACCACATTGATGTGTGACTCTAGTTCACAATGATGATAGAGAAGAGAAGAAGTGATGGCCTGGTATAGGTGATGAAAAAGGTGATCCACTTAGAAAAAGAATGCTAAGTGAAGTCTACATGAGTAGGAGGATACCAAGTGGAAGGGAAATAAAATAGGCCAATGAGATGGTTATGTCAAGTCAGTAGATGAGCATGGAGCAAGATACCCATGATTACCTAGTCATGTAGAGGGTAAGAGTGTACTCAACATTGTATTTAATGGTTATGGGAGAATATATTGAGGAATAATTTAAAGAATTCAAATTCAAATTCTTTCTAACGAGATCAAATCATTGAGGACACATGAAACCTATGACTCCTATGTAAGCACACTACCTATGACAAGAGTGATGCACTACTGCAATGAGAAGTTGAGATAGTAGTAGGGGTGAGATATAAATTTTGAATTCACTAATTAGGGATTCCAAGTAAATTTGGAGGAGACTATAAAAGGAGACATAGTTGAAAGAGGTAAGGTTAGATTGTTGAGTGATTAGCCAAAGAGACAAGATAAGTGGAACCTCAAGGAGTGAATAATTTCACCTTCAAAGATTTATCATGCTTAGGATTAGATATTCATCCCAAATAGTACAAGGTTATTATGTGCAAGAGAAAGGAGAGTCAAGTGGACAAGTGATCAAGATCTGAAGTTGTAGGGTCAAGGAAAGGAAGAGCCTAGTTCTAGATAGATCAAGATAGTTGAAAAAGGATCCAAGATAAGTGTAGTAGCTACTTGTCAGATAATTTCCTTTTTTTTACTAATATTTGAAAAAAAAAATCCAATTAAGGTGGACCCTAATAGGCTCTTTGTAAAAATCCCCTAACAAAGTGACACATTAACTTGTGTCCTAAAGTTCTTTAATCAAGCTCCTCCTAATAGAGAAAGACTTTAACAAGTATTATCAAAATCCTTTAATTGGGTTGAACCTAATAGTGTCTTTTTAATATTCTAATCAAGATAAGATCTTGGTTAGGCCTACTTTAGAATAGTGTAACTTTGTGAGGATCGACTCACACATCATGGTTTTTTCCCTAGTCAAGCTTTCATGAGATAAATACTATGTTATGTGTTGATATTCTCATATTCTTAATTTTTCTTAATCCTAACCTAACCATCACAAAACTATAGATAAGTGTGGATTGTAAATAGTAAAAAGTTAAAAATAGTGAGTATATTGATTCAATCCCCCTCTCAATATTCTAACTAATAGTAGGACCAACAATTGGTATTAGAGCTTGGGTCCTTAGTGGACAAGATGTTAATAGCTCAAGGAAAAGATAAATATGTTTAAAATAGATGCATAAAAGTTTTCCAAGAAAAACTACATCTTATGGTCTAGGAAAATGTGTCTACATCTGAATACTCTTGGAGATGCTTACTAGACCCATATAGAGTTTAAATATGTTGAACCAACTAGTCAAATCAGTCTAGACCCATTGGATGAGAAGGAGATATACACAACCATAAAAGATTCTATAGTGATCACCATGTTCTACTATGAATAAAAATATGTGGAGGATTTGGAGATAGCATAGGAGATCTAGGAGAAGTTGAAAGTTGTTTATGGTAGTGACAAGAAATTCATGAGAAAAAAAGATGAAAGTCTGAGAGGAAAGTTTGATGACATGAAGATGCAAGAAGGTAAAGAGATTGAATCCTATGGGAAGTAGGTAAATTATGTCATTCTATCCATTAGAGTATATGGAGAGTAATAAAATAAGAAGAGTGGGTGAGCAAGATATTGAGAATCCTACTACCCAAATATTCCATAAGGGTGTGATCCATTCAAGAGATAAGAAAAATAGACAAGATGGAAGTATCACTTGCTACCTTGATAGGAAACCTCACCAAATTTGAGCTTAGAAAATTCTACAATAGTAAACCACCCAAGGTTTAAATTGCATTAAAATCCTTTGTTGCACTAGTTGCAATAGAAAGAGAAAGAGGAGAGGTAAACACATCCAAATACAAGAGAAAACTGGAGAGCCTGTATGTTGAAGAAGCTAAAAAAGAATAGTTGGAGCCTTTGTTCACAAAAATAATGGTCAAAGGTAAAGGGAAATTAAAAGGTAAGTTTCCTTTCAATCATTTTAACTACAAAAAGGTAGGACATTATGCTACCAGATGTCTAGAAATTGTGAGGAAGGACAATGACAACTGGAAGTGAATTAGTAAGCGATGGTCAAACTCCAAATAAATGGGCACAAAGTGATGCTACATTCTAAAGAAGGTGTAATTAATGAAGAGTCAACTAGTGATTCTTATGAGTATGAGGATGAAGTGTATTTCATTTCTATCATAGAAGAAAGGTTGGATAGATCACTAATAACTACTAATAGTATCCACAAGAACTAGATAATATGATAGGGAGGTTGGATGAATCAATCACTAATTCATGCTCTTGGTCTTCTTACAAGAATCTTAGGGTGTCTCTCTCATACCATTTTCCATGTATAAGACCTTAATTTCCTAAGGATCCCTTGGCCTCTCTAGCTAACCAAACTACCAAGAAATATTTCTCAATCAAGTCAAAATTTGATGCATTCTCACTTAATTCACCATAGCCCTTAAAGCATCATAAAGGCCATTAACCTCCAAATATTGAACTAATCCTTGTAGACTTGTGGAGGTATTTTCAAAAATTTCAACTCAAAAGACTAGGTGTGTTAGAAATCCCATCAAATTCATCTTTTCATCTAATTTCTTTATTTCTTCATAAATAGGCCTAAAAGGCTACTAGCCCAAATTAGGTCTCCTATAAAGAGAAAATAGGGATTTTCTACCAATCCTTCCAAAGTAACCGTAAAAATTTAATTAGGATTCTTGGATAATGTGCCAAGATCTCAATAATTTTTTAGGTCTTGGAGTCACCACCTTTTGTACAGTACCCTAACTCAATTTGAGTGAATTTTAGGGTTTTAGGGATCTAATTGGTTTTTCTACAAGTTAGGAGGTGTAAGGCCATGAAATGGATCGGTATGACCATACCTTCTTTAGTATACCTTGGTAAGCCTTCTATCTTCAATCTCCAAGTGGAATCATGGCTCTAGTTATCCACCTCTACAAGTTATGCTAATTTTTCCTTAGCCTTCCCTAGCCAAACTCACCATGGGCTTACCTAGGGAAAGAATCTAAAATTTGATTCCCTAAATTTGAGGTTCCTTGCTTCTATACACATTATGTATATGGAGCGTGCTCGCTATTCCCAATAGATTGTACATATTAGATAGTAGGAAAAAGTGTTAGAACTCTATATTTACCAACTTCTTGGACAAAATGAGTGACAATGCAAAACTAAAATAATTTCACAAAAGGAATGCAAACTGATTAAAACACCTATCCAATGCCACACAGAATCAAGAACAAAAAAATTCAAAGTGTGCACAAGTTTTAAAATGAACTTCTAATTCCTAACGACATACCGTCATAGAAAACAAGAAAATTGCTCATTAAATGTCTCCAAATGTTGATTGCTCAAACACTTAATCCATACAATGGGCATCAAAAAAAATTCATATGTCTTTTCACACCTTATCTAGGGTGCTTGGGAAGTTATTTCGCCCTTAGGTCTCTCCTCCATCGAGATGTAACTTTTTAACAATGTTGCTCCAACAACTTTTCAAAGTTGCAAAGTTGTTCAATTCAACTTTTACATCTTTTTGGTAACTTTTTCCCAACTTAGTGTAATGAAATCCAAATTTTCTTTCAAAATTGAACCAAAGTCCTCAAATAAGGTAAAAACATCATTCTGACCCATCATAAACCCTACTAACCTCATGATGATGTGCTTTGGACCAATTAGAGGACTTTACAATTTGCTAGCCCCTAATTGCATCTAACAAAATATTATAAGACCTTATGAACAAAATCCTTATTGTATTACTACCATGGTCAACATGTTTAGATGATGTTAGTTTATTTGACTTATTCTTATATTATGATATTCAGCATATGATTAGATGATGTGATTTATTTAGGTTGAGTATCTATTTCTTATTGGTTTTGCATGTTATATTTCTTTATCTTATGATGTTATTACATTTTAGTAGTGATGTCCTCATAAGATAGATTTGACTCTCTAGTCAGTAGTTTTGGATATTACACACGGGGGAAGGCTATGATTGGGAGAGTTAAGGATAGACTAACCAGTCTATGACACTAATCCACACTAGGATCTTGGTGTTCTACTAACACCTAACTTGGTATATAGGATCTCCTACTCCTTAGAACATTCCCTGACTTTCCCTAAGCTTCCCACCAAGTGAAATGATCAAATCTTGCTCCATGGCTCAGTTATCTTCCTAGGAATGCAAATCTTCCAAAAAGGCATATGTAGGTCTACCAGGGTTCTATAGTACTCCCTAGTCCAACCAAGGTTTTGATGAGTTTTAAGATGTTATTGGAAACATTTTAATATGCTTTAATGGATGCTAACAATGGGTTCATACCTGATTTCTTGGTTTCTTCACAAAAGGGCTACTAGAAGAGCCCCTAATTAGGCCTCCACCTGGATTTATAGGGCTAATAACTCTTTATCATTAGAGATTCAAAAAACCTAGCCTTAAGAACATTTTTTTCCCATAGTCCATAGTCATATATTTTTGAGGTTTTAGGCCACCAAAAGGTCATACAACAATAATGGTAAAAGTAAGGGTTTTGGGGGGCTTCAAGGATTGCCTCTCGTCCCCACTTTTAACACACCTTCCCCAACTCAAAAAAAATTATCCTCTTCAAGATAGAACCTTTTCATACTAATATTCCTTCTCTCAAAAGGGATAGTTATGATTTTTCTTTCTTTGCTCGTGAGAGCTCTTTCTTTGTTGACTTTTCCTTGCCAGGCATTGCTTCGCTCGCCTAGGGCTTTGTCAAAGAATTAGTTGCACTTGTTTTCTGGGACCTTGCTTGCATTATGTTACATCTTAGGTTATTTAGTATTGGAATCCAAGAGGAAAAGGAAATACCATGGTGGAAACAAGAGCTCTAGCCCTTTTATTGTAGAGGACTCCAAAATGGACACCACACAGTCAACTTTAAAGAAATTTACAAAAACCTTATAAAACTTGATTATAAATCTCATCTAATGCATGGAAAATGAAGAATAAACAATATAAAAACTATATCATCCAACCAAAGCACAACCACAATGTAAAATTGGTCCCAAACAAGGAAAAAATTAGTATTATTGCTGAAAAAACATGCATGGACTGTTGAATCCATACTGCAGCAGTATCAAGACAATAATCAACCATTGGATTAGGGTTTTTCCAGCCTTATATAATCTCCCCTTAAATTTTTTAATAGGTTTAAGTATTTATTTGATCCATTTCACAAGTTAGGCATTTGCAAAGAAAAAAATTGTTTAGCAACTTTTTGTTGCCCAAACAAGTTTTGCTCCTATATTATTAAGACCATTTCTAGGTCTTCCCAAGGAATTATTGGGCTTTAAAACTCCATAAAATTACCTCATATAACACCTCCAAGCTCTTAATTCCATCTATAGCATATGATGACAATTTTTGCAAAACATTGTATTGTCTAAGCATTTTGGCCTTTCAAGCACATAATCCACCTTGGAAGGTCTTAGAATGCACACATTGGCCCAAAATGTGATAAAAAATCCTAAATTAACCTTGCACCAGAATGAAAACATAAAGATCTTAGAATGATACTAACTTAAGGTCAAGATACCATTCCCATCAAAAACCAAAGAGGGATCTCTAAAACCTATCCTAGCTTAGACACACAAGCATGAGCTATATGCTCTTATTGTATTCACATACTTCTTAAAAGAAGTTAATCACACCAAAAATGGAATGGTGGGAGCCTTGGAAGGGTGCTCTTGCACCATACTCCCCCCCTTAGCACAAACTAAGGCACTTTGGGTTCAAGAAGAGCCAGATCAATGCCAAACTTCTTGAAATCCCTTCCTCAACCTAGGTGGCTTTAGATTTAGGTTGATCCTTCTATTTAATTAGATGTTCCATATAAACTTGATGCCTTTTAGCTTTATTCACCCTAGATTCCAATAGTTTCTCAACTTTTTTTGGCTTCTTCTTGGGCATTGCATTGGTGTCAAGGTCCTATAAGACCCTTGGTGGAGCTACACTTTGTTGACTAATTTCTCAACTAAATTTGATCAGGTCTACAACATTAAACATTCATGAGATGGCTAGGTCTAATGGCAAGTCCACTTTGTAGGCATTCTCTCTATATTTATCTAGAATCTTGCATGGGCCAAGTCTTCTCATTTGAAGCTTAGTGGGAATACCTTGCTGCATTCTTGCTTTGTTAAGGTGGACCATGACAAAGTCCTCAATCTGAAACTGTACTTCTTTCCTCTTCTCATCCATTTTGGCCTTGATTCTTTGAGTGGATTCTAACATAGTTTTCTTCACTTATTCTTGAACCTCTTTGATAACTTGAGTAATGACACAAGGGACTCCCCTTAATACAATAAACTCATAATAGAAATAAAGAAACAATAGCAAAAGTGAGAACAACATATGAACTTCTTATTATTGTTGCACTTGCAGAATTATGGAATTCTTAATCACAATATGCTAACCCAAATGGGCACCTTCATTATAGTAATCTACAAGATAGTACTATGAACTATCATCCAGAGTTGTCATAGACAATCTTTAGGCCTTTCTTAAATAGGTAGTTTTGTGCTGCCTAGGAAGGTTCTAGATGCTTAAACTTAATATCTAAGGTCGACAGATGCTAACAATACACATAGAGTCAGCCAAATACATCTTTGAAAAATTAGTTTAGAAATTTTGATAGCCCAACTTTTGAAGGCCATAACTCACAAACTAATGCTCTAACTGGCTATTATAACCACTTTTTGCAAAAACCAGCTCCTGATCTACATGCTCAAAATTGTGCTAGTGCCCTTCCATCAAGTTTTTGAACCACATCTAAGTACTCTAAGGCCTCCAATGGTGAGCATGAAGATTTTTCTACAAATTTTCCACCAAAAATTTATAATAACTTCTCTAATACTAATGCTTGAGCAATGAGATTTTTATGGTAGGCTTACAACTCTAAAATGAACCTTCCTATAGAAAATGAGACCATTTTGAGCTCATATGACAAACTTAATAAAAATAGTAAGTTCCCATAAATAGTAACCACCCTGTCTACTAGTCCTTATTAAAATAGAAAAGGCTAAAAATAAAATATTTTTGAGTGATGCAAGATTTCCCTTACACCTAGGATGCTCTTGCATCAGACACCTAAGGTAATTTGAGAAGTGACCCCATCACGTCTCAGTTGTTCAAAGGAAAACCAAGATGGTTGACCTCCTTCTTTGCTAACCATGATGAATCCTCAACTAGTCTCCCTTTTCATTTGACCAAATATTCCTCATAAGTTTTGTTTCTGGTACTTTTTCCAATATGACTATCTAGTATCTTCTCAATCTCCTTGGTAGCCAAACTGGCTGCTGGAATGCTCAACTACACTTCTACAAATTTATCTACATCACCTCCTTCATAATACTATGTCAAATCTGAAATATTAAATACTGGTGAAATATTCAATTCAGCGGGAAACTCTACTTCATACATATTTCCAGAATCATGCCTCTTCACTATCTTACATAGGCCAAACTTCTTCATCTTCTGCTTATTATATGTACCTACTAGAAAATGCTCCTTTCTCAAATGAACCATGACTTCATCTCCGATCTAAAATTACTTATATCTCCTTCTCACATCTACCTTAGCCTTATATTGTGTATTCATCTTTATGATGTGCTTCCTCACCTCCTCATGGATGTTCTTCAAATGTTTAGCAAAATCTTCTAATTCAACACTACTTATCTCTCCCTTATCCAACTTCCTCAATTCAGAAACATTTCTAGGACTACTCCTATATACAATCTGGAATGGTGATTTACTAGTACTCCTATTGACAGAACTATTATATGCAAATTCTAACTATGGTAAAATCATATCCCATCCTTCTGGTTTATCTCCAACCAAACATCTCAATAAGTTTCACAAACTATGATTCACAGCTTTTGTTTGTCCATCAATCTATGGATGATGTGATGAACTGAACTTCAAATTTTTCTTCAATTTCTTCCACAATGTATGCTATAAATACCCAACAAATTTGGTATCTCTATCTAAAACTATACTCTTTGGAAGACCATGCAATCTCACCACTTCTCTAAAAAATAACTCCGGTACATGAACAACATCACTAGTCTGCTTGTAAGGAATAAAATGTCATCTTTGAAAACCTGTCAACCACCACAAAAATAGAATCATGCCCACACTATTTCCTCAGTAATCGAAGAATAAAATCCATGCTAACATCCTCCCATAGCTTCTCTGGTATAGGTAATGGCTGATACAACCCTATATTCTACTTCACTCATTTCACCATCTGACATACTTGGCAACTTTGTAAAAACTTCATCACATCTTGCCGTAACTATGGCCAGTAATAATTTTCAGCAACCAAAGCTATAGTTTTATCTCTGCCAAAATGTCCAGCCCACTATGCTTCTCCTTTATGAGGTTATCTCTCATTGAACTTCTTGGAATGCACAATTGGCTTCCTTTAAACAACATATTATCTTGGATCATAAAATTCAACAACATTGTCTTGTCAAGTGTAACATGTTCTATACAAGCCTTCCATGCTTCACCAAAATTAGGATTATCTATATACAATGTACTAAGTTCCTTAAATCCAACCACCTCTATCTACATTTCTGTCAGCAAAATTTGTCTTCTTCTAAGAGCATCTACAAATTTATTAGACTTCTCACTTCTGTGTTTCAAAATAAATGTATAACTCTACAAAAACTCAACCCACTTTAAATGCCTTTGGTTCAATTTTCATTCACTATTCAAATATTGCAAATCTTGATGATCAGTATACAAAAAAAACTCCTTGGGAAGAAGATAGTGTCTCCACTTCTTCAATGCTTGAACTATGGCATAAAATTCATGATTATAAACATAATATTTTCTTTTTTCATCATTCAACTTCTCACTAAAATAAGCAATAGGTGTACCTTCTTGGCTCAAAATAACTCCTATTGCAATACCACTAGCATCACAGTCTACTTGAAACACCTTGTTAAAATTAGGAAGTACTAAATAGGTTACTTAGTAACTTTCTATTTCAACAAATTGAAACTCTTATCTGCTCTTATAGTCCACTTAAAATATTTCCTATCTCCTCTTATTGTTTCAACCAAGGGTCCACAAATACTACTAATACTTCTTATGAACTTTCTATAAAATGTAGTAAGCCCATGAAAAGATCTTACCTCTATCACACTCCTTGAAGTAGGTCATTCAAGGATAGCCTTCACTTTCTCTAGGTCCATTTTTAGACCTTCTCCTGAGACTACAAATCCTAAGTACACCAACTTCTTTTTTTAAAAATTGCACTTCTTCAGGTTTACAAATAACTTTTCTTCCCTCAACTTTTCAAACACCTTGCAAATGTGAATCAAATGCTCCTCCAATGTCTTAATAAAGATTAATATATCATCTAGGTAAACAGTCACAAACATACCTAGAAACTCCTTCAATACCTCATTCATGAGCCTCATGAAAGTGCTCGGTGCATTGGTTAGCCCAAAAGGCATGACTAACCACTCATACAATCCTTCCCTTGTCTTGAAAGTAGTCTTCCACTCATCATGTTCTTTGATATGAATCTAATGGTACCCACTCTTCAATTCTATCTTTGTGAAATATTGAGCTCCACTCAAATACTCCATGATATCATCCATCCTCAACAAAAGAAATCTATACTTGATGGTGATCTTGTTGATAGCATGAGAATCTATGCACATTCTCCATTCTCCATTCTTCTTTGGTGCTAACATTGTTGGTATAGCACATGGATTCAGACTCTCTTGAATCAACCCCTTCTACAACAACTCATGAAATTGTTTTTTAACCTCTTCACTTTTTGTTGGTGTCATTTTGTGCCCTTCCTTGTTTGGAAAACTAGCTCCTATAACCAAATCCATCTGGTGATCGATCTTCCTCATTTAGGGAAATCCATCAAGTACATTATCTGATACAATAACAACAAACTCTTCCAACATATCTGCAACTTCTGCAGGTACCTCCTCTACTTATTCTTTACTATCTTTAGGAATTACAAAAAAAAACATATGCTCATGTTTCATACCTTTAAGAAACTCTTTTCCATCAACAAAACATATTCTGGCAGCACTACATATCTTTTCTTCTTTATCCTTCAATGGCTTCAACTTATGTTTCACTCCATCCTTAGTTATAGTGTAGGTATTTTCTTGCCCATAATGTACAGCATGCTTATCAAACTACCATGGCCTTCCCAACAATATATGACATATGTCCATAGGTATGATGTCACATAGTACCTCATCCTGGTAGCTCCCAATCTTGAACTTCACTGAGTGTTGCTCATTGACCATAACCTTGTGGTCATCTTGCACCCAAGCAATACAGTATGGACATGGGTGTTTCTGTCTCTTCAACTTCAACTTGGTGACCATCATTTCTAACATCAAATTTTTAGTACTTCCTCCATCAATTATCACATCACAACACTTATCTTCACATCTGCACCTTGTTCAAAACAAACTCCTTTGATCAGGTTCATTCTCACCACTCACTAAGACTCTTCTATTAATTATTACTTCTTCTCTTTTGGAATCTTTAGAATGTGAGGATCTGGCATCTTCATTAACATGTGCAACTCTTTCCTAACCTTCTATTCTTTGATCTATCCTTCCTTGGCATTGGGTACATTCAGATTCTCTATGCCCTTCTTCCCCATAATGAAAACATTTTCCACGAAAGCCTCCTCTTCTAGATCCTTGTCCTCTACCTCTCCCTCTCTGATCTACATTGTTTTGATCATGGGAACAATTGGAATTGTTTCCCCTTTGGTTTTGGTTGCTACTTCCAACCTCATCCTTGTTCTTCTGATCATCATTATGACCTCCATAAGATCGTCTATCAGATCTTCCACCATGACCTCTTCCACTATTCTTATTGTCAAACTTCTTGCTCAATTTATCCTCAAATCTTAGGGAAAAAAAGTATGCCTCCTCAATATTATTCATCCAAACCAAACTCAACTCATCTTAAATGTTGGGCCTTAGCCCATTAAGATAACAAGCAACTTTCTCCTTATCAGCTTCTGCATGGTCGGTTCTAATGAGAACTCAATAGAACTCCTCGGTATGCTCTTGAACAAATTTTCTTGCTTGCTTCATTCCTTGCACCTTCTTCCATAGATCAAGTTCATAATCCATAGGAATAAACTGTCACTTCATTTTAGCTATCATCCGATCCCATCTAGTAATTTTTTCCTTTCCCTTTCTATTCCATTCCAACTAAACCTCTTGCCACCAGATCTTTGCATGTCCCTTTAGTTTTTCCTTGCAAACTTGACCCTATCTAGATCCTCAATATCTTCATACTCAAAGTACTCCTCTAGTTCATTGATCCAATTGATCAGCTCTTCTGGGTTAAGATTTCTCAAAAATGTGGGAACCTCAAACTTAGGTCTTTTTCCAATCTTGGAGATGGCCCTAAAAAGTCTCTCTTCCTCTGGGTTTAGTAGTGCCTCTACTTTGGAATTTTCTTTTACTTCATCCTCATCCTCACTTTCATCTCTTATGGGAAGATTCATTCCTCTATGCATTTGTTCTTCTAATGCTTTCATTTGTCTTTAGAGGGCTCAAAAACCCTTAGGCATAACACCTAGAGCTGTTCTACCATGCTCTCTTTGTGGATGCATTTTCATGCTTCCACTAAAACCCTAGTGCAAACTACCTCACAATTGGTGATCTGTCTACACACTCATCCCAAACCATCATCCTAGTGCAAACTACCTCACAATCGACGATCTATCCACACACTCAAGAACTCTAGCTCTAATACCACTTGACGCAGGAAACTCCCCTTAATACCATAAAATTGTAATAGAAATAAAGAAACAACAGCAAAAGCGAGAACAAAATATGAACTTCTTATTATTGTTGCAAATGCAGAATTATAGAATTCTCAATTACAATATGCTAACCCAAATGGGCACCTTCATTATAGTAATCTGCAAGATAGTGCTACAAACTATCACCCAGAGTTGTCCTAGACAATCTTCAAGCCTTTCTTAAATAGGCAATTTTATGCCACCTGGGAAGGTTCTAGATGCTTAAACTTAATACCTAGGGCTGACAGACCCTAACAATACACATAGAGTCAGCCAAATACATCTTTGACAAATTATTTTAGAAATTTTAGTAGCCCAACTTTTGAAGGCCATAACCCACGAACCGATGCTCTAATTGGCTATTATAACCACTTTTAAAAAATGCTAGCTCCTAATCTATAGGATTTAAATTGCGGTAGTGTTCTTCTGTCAAGTTTTCAGACCTCATCTAGGCACTCTAATGCCTCCAATGGTGAGCTTGAAGATTTTTTTGTAAATTTTTTCATCAAAAATCTGCAATAACTTCTCTAATACTAATGCTTGAGCAATGAGATTTTTATGGTAGGCTTACAACTCTAAAATGAACCTTCCTATAGAAAATGAGAAGATTCTAAGCTCATATAAAAAAAAATTACTAAAAATAGTAAGTTCCCATAAATAGTAATCACCCTGTCTACTAGTCCTTATTAAAATAGAAAAGGCTGAAAATAAAATATTTTTGGGTGATGCAGGATTGCCCTTACACCCAGGATGCTCCTAAATCAATTAAAATCTTTAGCTTGTCCACTCTTTAACTCCATAGGACCTAAGTCTCTTAACTCACATACTCCTCTAGGGTGTCTACCATATACTATCTCAAAAGGACTTCTTCCTATGGCCCTATTAACACTGTCATTATAAGCATATTTAGCCTGAGATATAACAAGATCCCAAGTCTACCCATACTCCTTTGTTAAGCACCTTAGCAAGTTCCCAAGCACCCTGTTGATGACCTCAGTTTGACCATTAGTTTGGGGATGGTATGTTGAACTGAAAGAGAGATTAGTTCCCAGCCTTTTCCATAAGGTTTGCCAAAAATGACCCATGAACTTTCTGTCCCTATCAAACACAATACTCAAAGGGATTCCATGAATATGAATTATCTCCTTGAAGAAGAGATGTGCTGTATAACTTGCATCATGAGTAGTTTTACATGGAATATAATGACTCATTTTAGAGAACCCATCTACTACAACATAAATGCTGTCCATACCTAATTTAGTTTTAGGGATTCCAACCACAAAGTCCATACTTACACATTGCCAAGGCCTATTTGGAATTGGAAAGGGTCAATAGAGTCCTACATTGCTTGAACCTCCTTTAGCTCTTTGACATATTCCACATTGCTCAACATATCTTTGTACATCCCTTACTAACTTAGGCCAAAAGTAGTATCTTTGTACTAATTCCAATGTCTTTTTTATGCCAAAATATCCACTCAACCTTCCATTATGCTTCTCTTGAATCAAATTTTCCCTCATGGATCCCTTAGGTAAAAATAGTTGATTATGGTTAAATAACAATCCATTTTAAAGGGTATAATCTGCAAACTCACTATGAAAATGATTCTCAAACTCTAGGCATACCTTGTAGGCTTGGGGGAATTTTCCATCATCTTCATAAAAATATTTGAAACCTTCTATTCCAATGCTTTGCAGCTGCACTTCTTGGATAGTCAAAAGCTTTCTACTCAAGGCATCTGCTACCCTGTTGAGTTGCACCTTCTTATTCTTAATTGAGAATGTGAAAGATTGTAGATACTCCATCCACTTCAACTGCCTATTACTAAGCTTCTCTTGAGTTTTTATGTAACTCACAACATGATTATCTGTAAAGACAACAAATTCTTTGGGTAGGAGGGAATGTCTCCACTTCTTGAGATATTGTACTAATACATATAACTCCAAGTCATAAATTGAATACTTCCTCTTTGCCTCACTGAAAAAAGCCACAGGTCTTCCTTCTTGACTCAATACACCCCCTACTACTACATTACTTGCATTACATTCAAGAGTGAATAATTTATCAAAAGTAGGTAAGATTAAAATGAGTTTTGTAGGTGCCTCTTGTTTCAATATTTGAAATGCATTCTCTACTACCTCAGTCCATTTAAACTTTATTTTCAGCCCTCCTTTCATGGTGTCTAGTATTGGTGCACAAATCCCACTAAATTTCCTCACAAACTTTCTATAAAATTGTGCCAAGCCATGAAAACTTCTCACTTGTCCCTGTTATAGGAGTAGGCCAATCCAATATTGCTTCCACTTTGTTAGGGTCCATTTTTAGATTACCCTTGGACACTATAAAGCCCAAATAAACCAATTCTTGCTGCATGAATACACACTTTTCTAGATTAATGGGTAGTTTCTCTTCTTGGAGTCTCTTCAGGACCAACCTTACATGTTCTAGGTGCTCTCTTTTTGTCTTGCTATAGATGATATATCATCTAGATACACTACCAAAAATCTTCCTGTGAAGTCCTTCAAAACCTCATCAATGGCATTACAAGCCATTCATACAATCCATTTGTGGTTTTATCACCCTCCTTGATTCTAATTTAGTTAACCACTCTTTAAATCCAACTTAGTAAAGTACATGGCACCTCTTAAAAAATCCATCAAGTCTTCTATTCTTGGAATAAGGAATCTATACCTGATGGTGATCTAGTTAATAGCCCTTGAATCTATACAAAGCCTCCATTTTCCTCCTTTCTTTGTTACTAAGACCACTGGGACAGCACATGGACTAACGCTCTTCTTAATCAACCCTTGATCCAATAATTATTGCACTTGTCTTGTCACTTCTTTATTCTGATCCAAAGTAAGCTTATAGGCTATTTTGTTAGGAAATGGAGCACCAGGTGCAAAATCAATTTGATGGCTGATTGATCTTTTAGGTGGTAGTATTGTTGGTGTTCCATCTAAAATAATATCCTTGAAATCATCAAGAATTTGTTGCACTTCAAGAGTTATTGGTTGCAACTTAGTATCTTCCTCCTTTGGCTTGACCATAATTGTACATTCTATGGTCTCCTCATCATGTAAAGCTTGAAAGCACTCTTCTCCACTACTTAGTATCACACTAGGTGTCTTAGAAGCTTCCCCTTCATTCTCTATTAAGGACTAAATTTTCAAAGTCCTTCCATCCTTCTTGAAAGAAATGGAAATTTCTTCTCCATCATAGATCACCTTCCTCTCAAATTTCCATGGTCTTCCCAATAGAATATGGCATGCATCCATGTGTAATACATCACAAATTACTTTGTCTTTATAAGCTCCAATAGAAAACTCAACCCATGTCTACTCATTAACAAGTACACTTTGCTCTTGATTCAACCAAGTCACTTTATATGGATTTGCATGGGGAACCTTTGTAAGTTTCAGCTTCTTTGTTGCCTCCTCTAATATAATGTTATCTGTGTATCCTATATCCACTATAACCTTGCAAACTTTTCCTTGAATCTTGTACCTAACTCTAAAAGGATCCCTCCTCTTCTTAGGCTCACTTTGATTGGGTTGCCTTATGAGTACCTTCCTAATCATCAAATTCTCACCCATTTTTTATTCTAATTTTCTGACTTCATTAGTGCATGAGTTGCTACCATCTTCTTGAGTATAAGCTACTCTCTTCTCATTACTAGAGGTTGATAGTTTTTTAGGACACCTGTAGGCAGGATGCCCAAGCTATTCACATTGATAACACTTCATGGTGGCAAAGTAGGAGATGCTCCTTCCTACTCCTCTTCCTTTGTTTCCTTGAGATCCTCTTACTCTACCAAAAGATCCCCTTGGGCTGATTTTAGAACTTTGTTCCAAGAGTCTACTTTCCCCTTGGTTTCTTGATTTACCACCTCTACTAGAACCACCTCTTTGTCCACCTCTAGAATCTCTACCTCTTCCTCTATTCTTGGAAGTATGGTCCTACTTTATTTTTCCTTTCTCTTCCACCTTTAGGGCCATTTGATAGCACTGATGAACTATTTTAGGAGTTACAAGGCTCATTTCATCTTGAATAGACTATTTGAGTCTATTTAGATATCTTGCCAACCTGATACTTTCATCTTCCACCACTTTAGACCTCAAGCATAGCTTTTGAAATTATTCAGTATAAAAATGCACATCCATGTCTTTTTGCCTTAGATTTTGTCTCCTCCTATCCAGCTATATTTCATAGTCTTCAAGAATGTAGGCTTGTCTGATTTTAGCCACCATTCCTTTCTAGGAAGTAAGAGGGCCTTTTCCTTCTGTTTCCCTCTCTATTTGTACAAATATCCACCAAGTGAGAGTAGTCCCTCTCAACCTTAACCTTGCCACCTTAACCTCCTGAGCATCAAAGACACCATCACATTCAAAATGGTTCTCCATTCCTTAAATCCACTCCATGATGAGATCAGGATCCATCTTGCCACTGAATAGAGTAATGCCTTCCAAATTTTTACTGTTTATTGCTTTGATTTCCTTTAGGAAAAGGCTCTTATGGTAACATAGGGTCTGGTGTTGGAGTTTCTTCTTCCAACTCAATGTCCTTCTCTTCTTTCTACTCCATCTTATCCTTGACTTTATTCTAGTTGTGCCACTCTTTCTCTCAAAGACCTATTGTCTTCTTCTCTTCTACCTTCTTATCCAATTCAACATAGGTTACCATTGTGTTAGAATCACTAGATTCACTAGGTGACTACATTTACCTTTCTTTGCACTTGGTTTGTCCCACACCTTAACCTAGCTCTACTACCAATCTAATGGGGGGAGTTAAGGATTTCCTACTCCTTAGAACATCCCTTGACCTACCCTAATCTTCCCACTAGGTGAAATGATCAAATCTTGCTCCATGACTCACTTATCTTCCTAGGAACGCAAATCTTCCAAAAAGGCATATGTAGGTCTACCAAGGTTATACAATACTCCCTAGTCCAACCAAGGTTTTTATGAGTTTTAAGATGTTATTGGAGCACTTTTAGTATGCCTAAATGGATGATAACAATGGGTTCATACATGTTTTATTGGTTTCTTCACAAAAGGGCTACTAGAAGAGCCCCTGATTAGGCCTCCACCAGGATTTATAGGGCTGATAATTCTTTTCCCTTAGAGATTAAATAGACCTTACCTTAAGAATATTTTTTTCACATAGTCCATACTCAAATATTTTTGAGGTTTTAGGCCACCAAAAGGTTGTACAACAATAATGGTAAAAATGAGGGTTTTGTGGGGTTTCAAGGGCTACCTATTGTCCCCACTTTTAACACACATTCCCCAACTCACAAAAAATTATCCTCTTAAATATAACACCTTTACATACTACTATTCCTTCCCTCAAAAGGGATAGTCATGATTCTTCTTGCTTTTCTCTTGAGAGTTCTTTCTTTGGTGACTTTTCCTAGCTGGGTATTGCTTAGCACCTAGGGCTTTATCAAAGAATAAGCTGCACTTGTTTGCTAGAATCTTGCTTGAGTTGTGTTACACCTTAGGGTCTATAGTCTTGGAATCTAAGAGACTAGGGAAATCCTATAGTGGAAACAAGAGCTACAACCCTTTCATTGTAGAGAACTCCAAAATGCATAACACACAGTCAACTTTAAAGAAATTTACAAAAACCTTATAAAACTTGATTATATATCTGATATAATGCATGGATAATGAATAATACACAATATAAAAACTATATCATCCAACCAAATCATAGTCACAATATAAAATTGTTCCCAAACAAGGCAAAAATCAGTATTATTGCTGAAAAACATGCATAGAGTGCTGAATTTGTACTGCAGTAGTATCAAGATAATAATCAACCCTTGGATTAGGGTTTTTCCAGCCTTATAAAATCTCCCATTTGTTTTTTTAATAGGTTTAATTATTAATTTGAGTCATTTAACAAGTTAGGCATTTGCAAATAAAAAAATTGCTTAGCAACATTGAAAGTTGCTAACAACTTTGGAGCAACTTTTTATTGCCTGAACAAGTTTTTCTCCTACATTATTAAGACCATTGATAGGTCTTCCCAAGGAATTATTGGGCTTTAAAACTCCATAAAATTACCTCATCTAAGACCTCCAAGCTCTTAATGCCATCTATAGCATATGGTGAAAATTTTTGCAAAACATTGTATTGTCTAAGCATTTTTGCCTTTCAAGCACATAATCCACCTTGGAAGGTCTTAGAATGCACACATTGGCCCAAAATGTGATAAAAACTCCTAAATTAACCTTTAACCAGAATGAAAACATAAATATCTTAGAATGGTACTAACTTAAGGTCAAGATACCATTCCCATTAAAAACCAAAGAGGAATCTCTAAAACCTATCCTAGCTTAGACACACAAGCATGAGCTATATGCTCTTATTGTATTCACATACTTCTTAAAAGAAGTTCATCACACCAAAAATGGAATGGTGGGAGCCTTTGAAGGGTGCTCCTACACTAGGCTAGGATCTTTGAGGTCTCATGATACTATTATGGTTGGGAGGAACTGTGCATGAGTTTTGTTATGTTCGTTCATTGTGAGGAGGTTTACATTGGACAACCAAAAGGATTTGTTGATCCAAAAAAAAAGAACATGGTATGTAGACTACATAAAGCTTTATATACTTTAAATCAAGCCCCAACAGCATGGTATGAAATGATTCACAATTATCTTGTGAAGATTGGTTTTGAGAAGACTAATGATAACAACAAACTATATTTGAAGATGAAAAGAGGTAAACATATTTTACTAGCTGAATTTTTTGTTGATGATATCATATTTGGAGCTCAAAATGCATTGTGTGAGACATTTGCAAATAAAATGAAGAAACAATTTGAGATGTCTATGTTTGGAGAGATAAAGTTCTTTGTTGGTTTGCAAGTATATCACATGAAATATGGTATTTACATCACTCAATCTAAGTATGTAAAGGAAATATAGAAAACTTTTGGTATGGAGGATTCAAAAACTAGTTAGCACTCCTATGGTGACAAGACACAAACTTTCAAAGACTAATGATTCTAGTGAAGTGACTCAAACATTGTGCACATCTATGATTTGAAAGTTGCAATATGTAGTACATAGTAGACCTAATATTGCATTAGTTGTTGGGATTGTTACAAAGTTTTCTATAAATCCTAAGCAGAATCCTTTGATGGTTGTTAAGAGAACTATGAGATATCTAAAAGGAATAAAAGATTATAGTCTATACTACAAGAAAGGTGATAAATTTGAGTTAAGAGCCTATAAAAATGTTGATTGGGATAGAAATATTGATGAGAGAAAGAGTAAAATTAGTGGAAAAAAATTTTGAGGAAAGATATTGGTCGCATAGACCAGCAAGAAACAAAATTGTATATCTCAATCTACTATTGAATTTGAATATGTGGTTGTTCTAGTAAATTGTAAAAATGTGGTATGGATCAAATAGCTACTCAAAGGTATGAAGGAAGAAATTATTGAACCTGTGGTACTTTATTGTGATAATAAAAATTCTATAAACATATCAAAGAACCTTGTTAGGCATACAAAGACAAAGCACATTGCAGTCAAGTATCATTACTTGAGAGAGTTGGTTCACGAAAAAGAAGTGAGAATGAAATATAATACAAAAGAATAGATAGCTAATATATTCACAAAAGCTTTACCTAAGGATGCACATGAATATCTTAGAGGTAAACTAGGCGTGATACCCCTATCCAAAGTTACCTAAGAAACATGAGTAGTGTCCTACATCAACTGAGTTGAATGTCATATTTTAAAATTTGGTGTAGTAGATCTTACTTTAGGAGCTTCCTAAAGTAATGAAGGAGTTGAATTAGAAGATTTATAGTCACATGCAAGGTGACAAAGGGAGAACTTGAATTTATTATATATGCATGAAAAAATGATAAGTCTTTGGCATTGTTGTGAAAGAGGGAGATATAAGAAAGAATGAGGGAGACATAGGAAGAGAGATACAAGAAAGAGGGAGAAATTCCTAACAAAGAGATGATATAAATTAGAGGGAGAAGATACATTGAAGGAGATTGACAAAGCTTACATTACCCTATATAGAGGAAGGACATATGCTGATAGAAGGAGAAATTTCAAAGATATTAATTTTATTTTTGGTGTTGTTGTTGGTATTGGTTTTCCATCAATTCTAGAGAAGGAGATTGTTGAAAAGAGATTGTTTGAAGTGTAGAAATTATCATGGAACAATAATTATTTTGTCAATGATGTCAAACCTACTACCTCCTAGCAAAACAATTTCTTTTTGGTTTGAATTCTATCATTTGGTTGATTGATGAAGAGGATTTGAAAAGAGAAGATAACAAGAGAACCTAGAGCAAGGTTGAGTTATTTGGTTGGAAGAATATCAAGTAAAGAAATGTGTCTACCAAGCTTGGTGGAGAAAATAGTGCAAGATAACTAGAAAATAGCAATAGCTGAGTCAAAATCAATACGTACCGAGTGAAGAAGAAAAAAAGTGGAAGCCAAGTGAAATTTATTATATGTTGAGTAAATTTTAGTTGATGTTGATCATTAATAAAATTTAGTATGTCTCAAGTGAACTAGTGTTGGCCGAGTGACAAATTACTGTAAGTGTTGAGTGATAGCAAAAAGTATTAAATTAAAGAGTTGACGAATCTGAGCCGATTAATTTCATTTATTGAATTATGTGAAGCATATGGAGAAGTTAACTATGATGACTAGCTGGTGACACATAATTCAAGGTGAACCATTTTGAGGAAAATTCAAGGAATATTGTAGAGGAAGTTTCTAGAGGAACAAAAATGGAAAAGTGGGTAGATTCATTAAAGCTTACCTAATCCTAAAATGGACGATTTGGTTAAGCAGCAAAAGATCTAAATTCTCTATTTATAAAGATAGATGGCTAGAAGAAAAGGTTGTCATGTGCAAGAACCTAAGGAAGACAAGAAGTCTAGGGTGTTTCTTCATCTAGTTGCCAAACATAAGAGACTACAGTTGGCATAGAAAGCAAGAAGGCAAAAGATGATGAATGCTTGAAGGGTGAACAAGTTGTCAAAGCTTAAGAGTATGAATGCCAAGAAAAATGGAGGATTGAACCTGAGATATATAATCTGCAAGTGAGTTGTAAGTTTTTATCAGATCAAGTCATGTTATTGCTTTCTAACAACTATATCAATGTTGATAAATCCTTTGGATTAAGGTTGACCTAATAGTCATTTGTAAATCTTGTAACTAGGTGGCATTCTAATGGAATGTTATGGAGTCCTCTAACAAGGCTTACTCCTAATAGGGTGATCAAAATCCTCTAACTAGGTCACATTTAATAGTCTATAGTGTAACATTTATTAGCGTTGGCCTTTCATAGAGCATCACCTCAGAAGAGTAAAATTTGGTAGCATGTTATTGGTAGCTTTTCTGAAATTGGGTTTCCACATAAAAATACTTATTTCAAATTGTGTGAATATGTTTATGGCATTTCATGTTTACATTTCTACAAAGTTATTTTGACCTGGGACAATGACCTACTAAGTTAAGATATGGTATGATCTAATGGATGCATGCATGTTATGATTTTATAGATATGGATCTATTAAGCACTAAAAATTTTTATTTGTACATTTGGACCTTGGATAACAGATTCATCCCCTCTCAGTTATTCTAAAGGATTCCAAAAGTCCCTAACTAATTATACTTTACAATTCATCTTGACAAATACTTATATAGGACTAGATGAATGTAGAACTCTAATATTTTATTTGATTATATGTTTTCTATTAAGGACCTTTAAACATTATTAACACAAAATGTCATCTATTTAATTCACAACCTTTTGAAAGTATCTATAGGTCCTTGCAACTTTATTGAGGAAATAAATAAACTATATATAACATGTTAATAGTTTAGAAATATTTCTAACTCACATCCTTGCAAGAATCTTGTTGGTCTAGTTTTCCACTTACCCAAAATTTTGAAAATTATATGTGAAAATCACAAAAGAATTGCAGTTACCTTCAAAAGGGTTTCTAATTTTTTTCTATCCTTATAAAACCCTAGGTCAAAATATTTCATCTTTGTGATCAATAGAAACCCCTTTTATAAAATTGATTTTAAAATGTCAAAAATGAGGATGTGCAAAAATTTCTTGATATATCTTGTACCCTTATGTTTTATGACAAGCTCTCACATTATTATTTCATGGCTTTCTATGTGATTAAGTCATGAAATTGTGAGGTCTTCATTTTCTACAACAATGCATGCCCTCGCTCTCTAAGTATTCCTAAGGTAGCGAGGGAGCAAAGTGGCTTGTGTTAGATCATGTGTGGCTTCACAGCAGTTAGTGGCAACTTTTCTTTTCAGATTATGAATGGGAAAAAGGAGTATAAAAAGGTCTTCCTAACTTTAGTTAATTCAAAGTGGCGATGATGCAAAAAAAAAGAAAAGTGGTCAATATAAAGGCAAATTGCATGCTCACATGTGAATCCCATCTAGAATCTTCTAAGGTTGCAAAGCAGCAAAGGGAAGACACATATCCAAATACGCCTAGATGGTAGAGCCAAATCATGGATGCGTGGATTAACCTATGACATATGGCAGAGAAATCTAACATTAGTGTGTGATCACAAGATTAAGTGGCCAGGATAGTCTTCAAGTTGTGAGGTTGAGAAGGATATGTTGGTGTTTTGAAACATCATGGTTTTAAATTACCCAGATGAGAGCAAGATACATCTTGGGGTAGCTACTTCTCATCCTCAACATATCCTTTCAAACACCTAGCTAACTATAAGGCTAGACCCTTCTTCTACTTCAAGCTCTGCAAAACCTAGGTAGGTGGACCTCACATTCACTTATATGGTACCAATCTTAAAACATACACTTGAATCTAACAAAGTAGATAAAACCCTTAATCTTCTAACACTTATGCAAAGATCCCAGACATGAAATAGATAATAACATATCCTAAGAAATTGATAAGCTAAGTGAGCGCATCCTTTTAGCTCTTAAATAGAAAAGGAAATGAATGATTGATTGAATTTGATTTCAAAAAAAACCCCAAATATGCAATAGTAAGAACAAGTTGATCTTGTAGCTGATTAGTGCCTTATCTATTGGGCAGTTCCATAAATCACACACATATATCTATTATAGTAGTGACATATTCCATACATCAAGATATCAGATCTATCTTATCACTTCATGAATCAGACATTAGTGTTCATAAAGACCTCATTCTCATGAAATATCCTTCTCAAATAACCAGCAATCCTATCAAATACATCAAGCATTTACTTGGCCCTTTGTTCCAACAACAAATTATATTAGACATACAACCTTAAGGGGATGCAAATGGGTCTCATTTATTTTTCCCTAAACCACATAAGATTATAGATTACAAAGATAGGAGATGAGAATTAGAATGAAACTAAGAGATTCTTACTCATTTGTATTCATTTCTTTCAAACTATACATTTAGATGCATGTAAAACAATTCATAAAACCACTAAGTAGATCAGAACTAGCTATATTATCTCAACTGCTATTATTCAAACAAGAGAAATATGTTGAAGAATGTGGTATCACAATGATGAAAAAACATCAAAACTTGAACCGTTGGTCTCATAAATTTGAGAAAACTCAAGATTGGAACCCCCATAATGAATCTAAAAGAGAGAGATCTAGGAAAGGAATGAAATCTCAAATCTGATCTGGAAGTGATATGTGTCCACTTGAATCTTCATTTTCTACTGTGTAAAACACCTTTCATCTTCCTACCCATGAAATCTGATATGATTTTCATCATTATTCTATAACAAACTTGGAAATATCTCTTATGAATGATGAAAACCCTTTTATATCACTAAGATATCTAAATTGCATTTGAAATGCTAATAAAATCATCATCTAATTGACTTGGAGATGACAAAACTCGACCCTAACTGCATTTTTACTACCTTTTATGCTAGTAATAAAATATAAAATATAAACTTCAATACCTAAATGAGGTTGCAAACTAAGTACTTGGGACAAAACCTTGTATAACTTGAGCAGATGGCTTCTTGTGTGAAAACAAACTCCAAAAATTGAAAGTTTGTTCTCTCCCAATTCTAATGATATATAATAGTAATATACTCACTTATCAGAAATGCCCAAAATCCCATCTTGAAAATCATGCCCCTGTCATGGCTCTGGTCTACCTTTGTATTTCTCAAAAACTTAAAATATCCTAAAGTTAAAACTTTAGCTTATATCATTTTTTATTTTAAAAACTTCGCACATAACTTTTTGGAAAATAATAAAATATTGAATTTCTGCATTTTTGGAAATTTTCACCATTTTCCTTCTCGGTCAAACCTATTTGACTTTTGTGACACGTGTTACATTTTGATTGGTCCTCCTATTACATAGTCATCTGACACCAGGTGCCACGTGGCACCCTCTGATTGGTCCTTGAAGCCACTGCCATGTGTCAATATTTTATTGGTCCTCCTAACTACCTTGTTATTTCCACATCACCATCCATTTGAAGCTCACCACATCATTGCCACATGGCATCTTATTATTCACTGGAACTACACTACCATGTCATTGTTGACCTAGGGCCTGCTACCACGTATCAACTAGGCACATCCCCACATGCATAGTCAATAGTTGTTGAGTCTGTATGCAAGAATGCACCCTTCTGATACATGTCCCACTATGCCACGTTGGAACCTTGGTTTTTGTGCCATGTCTAGGCCACCCCTAACATGTGTTGTCTCCCAATTTTTCCATCTAGCTCCATGCACTACCACTTGTCATTGTGTGATTGGTCTAGATGTCCATGTCATCAACTTGACTCGCACACTTTTCTCAAAATTTCTTCATTACTCGACAACAGGTCCACCATGAACACCTTGCACTTTCCAAAAGCACCATCTCTCAAAGACATTACATGATTTGAGTGATCATATATTTAAACATCAAAAACAAACCGTACCACATGAATGTGGGACAAACAAATATAAGAGACTCCTGTGTTCAAAAGCATAACTCATGGATGGAAAACCATTCCTTACTTCAGTGCAAACACTCATCTTCTCCATTTATGTCATGGGCTTGAAAATTTGGCTGCATTTTTCAACTCTTTGAAAGTGAATGCTTTTTGTGAAGTTGACATGGCATCTTCCTTAATGTCTCTCTTCGGTTGTGCTTAATTTATTTGCAGGAGATATCTGAGCAAGAGAAAGTAGCTACACCACTAACACTCTCAGCAACTAAAATTACATGAGAAGGGGCTTTGTTGTATAACATGGCTTCTTTTTTAGATAAATATTTCTTCTTTTCCTCAAAGAAAACATCGGCGGTTCCCTTAGTGGAAGAGCAGTGAAAAAGTGTTTGCCAGATGCAGTAGCTTGACCATATGAAACCCATGACATACTTAGGATTCTACACTATATTTTATCAGTCAAAATAAGAATGCATTTTTTAACTCTTTGAAAGTGAATTCTTTGAGTGAAGTTGACATGGCATCTTCCTTAATGTCTCTCTTCAGTTGTGCTTAATGTATTTGCAAGAGATATCTAAGAAAGAGGAAGTAGCTACAATACTGACACTCTCGGCAACTAAAATACCATGAGAAGGGGCTTTGCTTTATAACATGGCTTCTTTTTCAGATAAATATTTCTTCTTTTTCTCAAAGAAAACATCGGTGATTCCCTTAGTGGAAGAGCAGTGAAAAGGTGTTTGCCAGATGCAGTCGCTTGACCATATGAAACCCATGACATACTTAGGATTCTACACTATATTTTATCAGTCAAAATAAGAATTTTTTTATGAAGAAATACCTTGTATTCTAAAAGGAAGTCCACTGCCAATATACACTATAGAAAGAATATGATCTAGTTGTTCCTCCAAAGCATCTTCAGCCCATATTCTAAAGTAGCTTGGTTTAGGTGGTTCAACAACTAAGTAAGAATTGTAATGCAACTCCCCTATTCTATTGTGGCTTTTCCATACACTAGTTTTAAGCTACAATTAACAACAAGCATCAACATTGGAGACTGGAGGAATCATTGAAGGATTGCCACTGTTTGACATCCTCCTCAAAAACTCACACTAAATGTAAATTCTTCCTATACATGCTACATCTGGCAATTCATTTGCTTCCTACTTGGAGCATTGGTGATTTTACAATTCTTTACTGATTTCCTTTGTTCCAATAGAAGATGAGAACTTTGACATCATTTACATTATAATAGGGCAGATCTAAGAGTAGAATGTTGACATGTGTCTTGTCCAAACACAAAAGTTCTCCTCCACTATACTAAAATAAACTGCACCATTTTTAAACCTCCTCCAACATCATTTCTAAATGTAAGAAGTTGAGATTCATGCCTCCTTATGCAACACAATTAATTCATACTTCATAGATTAAGGTTTCACACCCTCTATAGTAGCATTTATTGCATCTAGGAGGAAATAGATCTCTTGGTTATTTTTTGAGAAGGGATAAAGTGTTTCACTAATGCTCCATATAACTTTGGCTTTTAGCCATAAGAAAATGTGCAATCTCATTCTTTATTTTCTATTCAATCTTTACACATTCGTAACAAGACTAACTAATGAAAAGCCCATCCCCCATTATCCCTATAATAGAAGTTAAAAAGGATCAAAAGAAAAGCTATTTATAGAATGGATTTTAGGGAATGTCGGCTCAAGTTCTTTCTTGGCCATTCAAGTATTTCCCTTTATGTTCATTAACTATACAATCTCATATGCACCTTTAATCTTGAGTGATGGTTTGCATGTTGAATGTTTTAAATGATCGTGACCATTATGTCTTATCAAGATATTTTTTACTCCACGAGTGTTAATTCACACTCTGATGAAATCAATCGAGCCCCAAAGTAGGTCTGACTAAAAAAAATCATTTTCAAACAACTAAAATGTCAAAATTATCCATTGATCATCTGTTACCAATTTGATCAAGATTTAATCATTGTCACATCATTTAGAACTAACCTTCACCTTTTCCTACAAACTACCAATTTCATGCCAAGATGTCCTTTGACTGGTTTTAAAAGCTAACCAAAACACCTAACTAAACAATATAATCTGACATGTTGAATCTTTACTCCACATTCTCTTACCCTATCAAATCTTATCTCATGAAGACTTCTCAATCAAAAGATATTGATTGTCAAAGTTTCCTTCTCAGAACTATTTGCACGAAAGCGTGTCAGAAAATAATAAAACATATTCAGATTTAGCTTTAAAAATAGGACAAATTGCCACTTGGTGGCACAAAAATTGGAGCATTGGTTCACTGTCATGAGGAGAGTATTAATGTATGGTTAAGGCTCATAAAGAATAATTGAGTGCATTTGGAAAACAATCAAAGTGGGCTGCTCAGAATTGCAAAGCTAGAAACAATGGTAGAAAAGCGATTTTTTCCAAATGGAACGGACCTCGGAAAGTGTGCAGATGGATTCATCAAGACTTGAAAACTGACACACTTCAAGAAATTTCAAAGTAGAATGCAATAGTACAATCCATTTGATGTCACCTATCATGGATTTAGAGTTATGACATCCTGAATAGAGGTACCGACCAATCTACATTTTACGACATTAGTAAAACTTTACAAATTTTATTTGGAATCATGTTCAAAAACTTATCAAATGGATTCATCATAACCTCAAATTTGAAACATAGCAATTCTTTGACCTCTAGAATGTAATTCAAAAGGAATTATCTCATTTTGGTGAATTGGTTAAAAGTTATAATAAGTCAAACAAGGCCTCCCAGAATTCTAAACAATTTGCATCAGCATGACAATAATAAAAAACCAACTCTGAGGGATTCAAAACCTAGTCGAAACATGTCAAAACAACTCAAAATATGAAACATAGGTTCTTTGGCATACATAATAAAAATTACCAAAGCAGTGAGCCATGAAACATTACCAAGCGCAAGATATTGAATTGCAAACTAGGCCTCCTATCGCTATTTGACACTTAGGCAAAAATGTAGATTTGCACATTGCTCAAAATGGAACTTCATAGAATGACTCGGAATGGAAATTTATTTTCATGCAATGAGTGGATATGCTAAATGCAAGGTGTTAGAATCATTAAACACCTATTATGGATAGTTAGGTACACATGCATTAAAAAGTGCTTATAGGGCTTGATTTTTTGAATGGTACTCAAAATCAAGGCTTCAATTTTGAGTCCCAAAGGGATATATGGCAGACAAAGAAGTTTTTATTGCCAGTTTGTAAAGGTCAAATCATAGTTAAAGTTTTAATTTGTGATGAAGCAATCAAGGTGATCACACAGTCAAACTTTATACCTTCACACATCGCTAGAGTTAGCATTTAACTCATGAGGAAGGTGGAAAAGTAGCAAATGCAATACATCACATTGTCACAAGTTCTAATCCCAGTTAGCAAGTTAAGGCTAAAATGGGGAAAATAGATCAAATGGTTAAGATTATTGAGCACCACATGTTCACAAGGATTATTCTAGCAGATTAAATTTAAGTGATGATGCTACAATCAAAGAATAATGGCTAGATAAACCAATGAGTGTAGTATTGCATGGTTAGTATAGGTATCTTGTTAAACCATTACAAAGTTGTGAAGTGCTAATAGGTAAGTCCCTAGTTACATGATTTTAGGTATAAGTCTTAAGGCATAAATGAATTTTTCAATAGCAAAGTCTAAGCTAGACAAGGATGTATTGAGCTGGATGTACGCAAATCTAAAAAGGTGTAGATCTGGCTAGTCCTTTGAGAAATTGATAGGTTTTCCAGTGTGCCACTCTTAAATGCCAATTAAAGCCATGCCCTCAATATAGAAAATTGATGAAGTCTAGTGAGTAGGAGATTTTTCATTACCATCTTCTTAAGTTGTCTATTTTTTGAGAATTTTTCAAACACAAAGTGATATCTAAGTAAATTTTTCAAATTTTCAGCATATAGAATTAACCAGATTTCTTGTAGAAATGGCCTATAGGGAGGGAAAGCTAATTGTACAAGTAATAATTATGAAACTAGATGCACCACCAAAGGTTCTGAGAACTTTTTTAGAAGAGTACATTCACATTTTTCTTGGTTCAACTAATGCACATAAAGAAAATGATTTGATATTCAAAGACCCATATGCATTGTGTAGAGATGTAGAAGTCCCTGATAGAAATGGGTATGAATTGTTTTGGTTTTTTATAGGAAGAGAGCATCAGAGGTTTTGGTTTTTAATCCATGGGTAAGAAACTTAGGAAAATAAATTATGCTTGAAGTGCTTGTAGATGTCAACCTAGTAAAAGCCATAATAGATGTTATAATCTTTTCAACAAGATATCTCATAAGAAGGATAGAATAGTTTTATTATCCCTAGACAAGGAGACATTTATAGAGGTTTTCTACTTAGGAAGACCTATGTCAATGCCCATAGAAGTTGAGAAATTAACTAAGAATGTCAAGAGTCAACATAACTTCTACATGGGCTGGAATATGACTAGACATATACCATCTAAAAAGAAGAATGTAGGGAACATTCCAAAGAAGAAGGATTTTGACAAACATGTGCCTTTGGAATTCATGCAAAGGTATTTTCAGAACATTGTGTTTGGAATTAGCAAAGTCCTAAGCATAGATGGAAGTATGGAAGCACTAGGAGGACATTATATTATGGCCTTGAATATCCAAGACCCAAATCATAATATAGGTTATGATTTTGCGGATTATATCATTGAGAATATTGATAAGAAGATCACTGCTACTCACCAAGGAGACTTGGCGAATTTCAAATTCCATCATTATTCTCTACTCATGCACTTGATCCTGTTCAAGAATACATACATATTTTATCAAAGTTTCTTTGAGTCTACACAAGAATAGGAAGAGAGATTTCTAGTACAAAGGTGGACAACGGTATGGAAAATGTTTTACCCTTACTTTAATGTAATTTCTTATTATAATGATTTTTTTAATCCAATCTTTAAAATGATAGGGTTGATAGTTGAAAGAATCCCTAGGAGTGTAAGAAAGGTTGTTAAACCTAAAATGTGCTTTGATGATGGTAAACAATTAACTCATGATTGGGGTCGTGTCTTTTTATTTGAAGAATATATATTATTAAGGTTTTTGGATTCCTTAAGCTACCCCATATTTTACCTAAATATGTACCTAAAAGATTTTGTTTTATGGAAGTATTCTAGCAACTAGTTTCTTTAAATAGAGAGTACTTAGGCAAAGATGTTAAGAAAGGAACCTACCTTTGTAGATCTATCAAAGTGGGATATTTTGAGATTGGTAAGAATGTCATTGAGGGAACAAATGAATTTTTGAGAAAATATAAACTGCCAACTGGGCTAGCTAGGACTTATGATCCTTTCAATACAGTTAGACATGCCCTGAAGAAAATGAGAGGATATACCCTGCCACCTACAAAACCTATGTGGGAAGAGGGTGTCATTGTTGACAAGCTAAATGAAGATGTGTGTAGAGAAAGAATGGTTAAATATAGGGATATTGTCAGTTTTGAGTATGAGATGAAAAAGGTAGACAAAAATTTCAAAGGTTCTTATGCTAATGAGGATCACTAGTCAAAATTGGAAAAAAGTGTAACAAATCTTGATGAATAAGTAGCCCAATTTCCAAAGGCAATCAAGAAAGGGATTGACCCAAAGTACTCAAATAATGAGATTATTATTGAAGTCTTTAATGAGGAGGACCAAGCTAAAGAAAAAGAGGTTGAAGAAGATGTTCTTAAAAGTTCTGAGTGGGTAGAACAAAGACATAAAAAGAAAAAAATGGTTGAATTACCTAAGAAAGCCCAAGAGGAAGAGAATTTGAAGGATAAATAGAATATCCTTGTGGAGCAGAAAAGATATATTCGATCAAGAAGGATCAAGTACAAGTACTTTGATGACATAAGGAGGATATATTTAATATCTCAAGCTTCCAAAGATGAGAAAAGAGCAAAGAAGTTATAGCTGGAAGCTCAAATGATAGATGACAAGATTATAGAGGTTTGTGAATTTATGAAAGATGATAATTTTATAAAAATTGATGAGTTTAAGAGTTTTTTATTTAAAGTAAAGCAAAATGAACTTGCCCTACAAATGAATCTAGGGGATTATAAAGAGGTAGTTGTTGAATTAGTCAAAAAGCTACAAGAATATGACCCTACTAGTGAGAGCCTCACTATTGAGGAGGCAAGAGAGCTAGTAATGAGAATTGGTATGATTTTTTTTCTAGGATGGGATCTTAGTTCATCCTTTTTACTAGATCAAATGAGAGAACAAGAAAAAACAATATCATTTGAAGATGAGAATCAATATGGAGAACTGAGAGGGTTAGGATATAATATAGATTCTCAAACAATGGCAATTTGAGGTATGACTCATGAGAATGATAAGCCTACCCTAGTGGAAATCAAAGAATCCCCTAGGGAAAATGTTATTTTTTGGCATATTCAATATACCTCTAGTGATTAGATTTTTGGATTGAATACTTCAGTTGGACTGATGAGTAAAAACAAGATGGATACCCTTCAAGATCAATTAGAACAAACATATGAGAGATATCTGAGAACAATGAGGAGACACAAAGAGGATATGAAGAAAACATATGTTCTAGAATAGAATACCATCAAACTTGAAATGGAGATAGCTGATTTGAAGAAAAGTGTCAAAACATTATAGAGGTCCATGACAAGGATGTGCAAACAGAGGGTTGGACACATGAAATAGGGGGAACATTAGGTCCTTCTATAGAAATTGATGAAGAAAAGTTAGAAGCTAGCAAGGATGCACAGATCAAAGCTATGAAGAATTTGTTGATTCATAATATCAATGCATTGAAGGCAGTTTCCCAAAATGTGCATGGCAGCTACCTTGCATTGGAAGGGGTAGAATACAAGTGTGCAAAGGCACTTACTCTATTATCCCTGCTATTTGGCACATGGGGCCCTTATATTTTATTTTTTGAAATTTAATTACTAAACTTCCACAAAAAAGGGACCTACTAAAGATAACCATTGTGAGCACCCGAAAAGAAATTCATAAGGTGAGAGACTTAAATGGTTTCTTTGGAGGTAAGATGCAACTAGTTCAAAACAAGATGAAAACAATTATTGTAGGAACACCAAATTTTATACCTACAATTCTAGATAGTGAAGGCAAGATAAAGGACTGGGTAGACTGGTCATCATCTTTTGAAAAATATTCTTGATCATCCTAGGTTTTTGAATTTTTTTAATAATGAAGCAAGTCCTACTACCGTCTATGATATGATTGTATGCTCTTTAAAATAGAGGCAAAGATAACCAAAGTGACTACTGAGGTCAAAGCCATAACCAATGCCAAATGGAATAAGTGCTTAGAAGATTTAGATATAATTGGAAATGCCACTTGGCTTGATATTGAATCAGATAGTCATATGGGAGTTAATTTTCGACATCAAAGATCTACCTTCCTAGGAGGATGATTAGACATAAACGACTTTGAGCCTACTACAAGAAGATAGAAGAAGATAGAAATAGAGAAAATAGTTAAGGCAAAGGCTCTAGCCATAAATGACATCTACTTTTGAACCCACTTTCCTATCTATTATCCAACTACAAAAAAAATATTAATATAACCTTTCAAAGGAGTTTTGATCAAATAGTTTTTGACACATGCCCTACCATTTGAAGCTTGTTGAAATCCTCTATATAAGAATTCCCAATATGTGGAGTGGTTGTCAACAATCTATCAAAATGTTCATGTTGAATGCCCCTTTTTACAATCTGTCTAGTTTTTGTAGCTATATGAATGTAATTAGTTTTTGTATACTTGAATATATACAATGAACATCGAATATCAGTGGTTAAGTTCTGAGTTATTCATGAGTCCCTATTAGTATTATAAGTATTTTCAAATGAATTCAATAAAAGAAGAAAATTCTCTATATATCTATGTCTTTGAGTTTTTTCTCCTTTCTTATATATCTATAATCTTGAGATTGAAATGATCAAGTTTCATTAAGTTTAATGCAATCCATATGAATTGTATATCTCTTATTGATTGTTGTTAATTCAAAGAATTAAGTAATTTCTTTCTGTAAGTGATAAGGTTTAGGGTTTATAAGAAGGATATGATAAGAATGAAACTTAGAGTTCATTGTTGATAGATTCAGTTACAAGTTGACGAAATAGGTCTGAGCTATTGATTTTGACTCTATATAACAAATGGATAAAACACTAGTCCTTAAATTTTAAGTAACAAATTGATGATTCATATGGTTGCTAAACACATAAATCACAAACAATCAATTTTCCATTTTATGTAATGAAGAACTAAACTTTACTAGTCATTACTTATATATAATATCTTATTAGTTATAGTTACCTATTATGATAAAGAAGTTGTATGTAAATCATAGAAGAACATGGACCACATTCTGCTATAGGGGATTGTCTTAAAGAGAAGAATATCATATAAGTAACCATATCAATCCTTAAGGTTTTCCCACCTTGCCTTGCAGAGCCTAAATTGAAGGGAGTAATAGTGATTCTATTGAACTTGGCCAAGAGCTAAGATAAACCCAACTCATTATAGGTTTTAGCTATTCCTTAGATTTTCTCTCTATCTTATGCATCCTAGTATTAGGCCCAAAGCAACCTAGTTTGTTCCTTACCAGTAAGAACTCCAACAAGTCTTTTACATTTTCTTATAATTTTTAGATCCTATTTTGTATCACACATTTGATTATTTTTTTATATAATTATTATGTTATTCCCTAACAATACTCCTAGGAGATCAAATAAATTGTTTAAATTTTAACCATGGAAAACACCTTATATGTTTCTCATACTTCTAAAGAAGCATTATGCTTGAACATATTATGGCTTCTTTTAATTTATGATTTTGATTTGAATTTTAAGCTAACCTAGCTAGCCCATTAGGTCTTATGTGTGTGTGTAATCTACTTGGTGTGTCATTTGGATAAGGAGAGGTAGTCATAATAACTTCTTTAAGAGATCTACACAATGTCACAGTCCTACTTCCTTTCCTGTGAGTGTTTGTATAAATGTATATATGTACTATATATTGTTAATTGGTGATTTAGGTGTGTACATGTACTAGGCATCAACTCCACCTAGATCCAAATGTGTGAGTGTACCTTAAAATCCTTGAACCAATTCCTTTTGAAAAGGATATGACACCATGATCCATATAAAACCCTTGTATCCTTAGAACTCTAATAGGAAGTCAATCAACTAGTCTAGGAATTATGTTTTTATCATTTTGTTTGATGATTTGATTAGTGGATACTAGTGTTTAGAATTATATGTTCATGATATAGATTTTCATGTGAATTATCTATGAAATGTGTTTAGTATATTTATATGAGCATTTATAGGTGCACACATATATGTTTATAAAAATATACATAATGGCATAATTAATATATTTAATATTATATGTATTTTAAATATTTGTATATGAGTGATTAATTAATACACTTAGATAATAAATAGAAATTTCATAGAATATAAAAAATAAAGAAATTAAAAGTAGAAGAATAAAAATCATAAGTATTTAAAAGAGGAATAAATTTCCTAACATAAAAATTGATGGTCATAACATGCATTCAAGAGAAAAAGGTATAAAAATTAATGTTATGCATGTGGAAGAATATGATACCAAAACATAAATAAAATGATAAGCATTAAAAAAATGGGCTATAAAGAAATAGAGAAGGTGTGTACATTATTTTTAAACAATTTATCCATCCTCTACGCCTAAAATAGCCTTAATATGCCTATAATATGCCTAAAAAACTTTTTAAATAGTTTTTAATTACATAAACTAAGGCAATTTCGAGTTTTAGAATAGTTTTTTGATCTAAACAAGTGGTGTTTTTTTTTTTGGAAACTACAATTGGAACAATTGTTGTATTGTCATTGATGTCAAGTCTACTGATGAGACATGTTTCTATTTGATCTAAATGTAATGTCTACTTGATTTATGAAGAGGATTTGAGAAGTTTCTCATAACAAAAGTGCCTAGAGAAAAGGTTGAGTTATGACAATGAAACTACAACAAACATTTGATTAGTTAAACTTAAACTAAACAAAGTGATTGTTTAAATCATGTTTATTTTCAAGTTTTGGAAGTGTAAGCCAAGATAGATCACTTATATAAGAATTGACCAAGAAATAGAGTAAAAGATCAAGAAATTTTAAAGTTCATGTCGAGTGATGTTAGTGTCAACCGAACCACAATAAGTATTGAGAAAATTTAGTATTGATCAAGCATCAATATCGACTAAGCATAAAGTGTCTATGTTGAGATAGAATTTCTATAATGACCGAGAAATTCACTAATGACCAAGTATCAGAACTTAGCAATGACAGAGTGACAATATTTTGAATGCATATGAGAAATCATGATTTCTAGTTGACTCGATTGATATCTTGTGATATGGACAGTGTGTTGAAGATAAGGATTGATGAGTTGGATCATTTAATTCAATGAGAGGATTAGGTAAATGATATAAGAGATAAATTTGATAAGAAGTTTCTAGAAAAGAAGGAGATATACATATTCAATTAACCCTAAGATATACGGTGATTGTGTAAATGAAAAAGGACTAGAATTACCTATTCAAGGAGGTACATAAACAAACTTTAGTATGAGCATGAATAAGATATGCAAAGAAAAGAACATAAAAGAGAATTTGTGTATGTTTCCAATAAGATTGAAAAAAATTGTTGAGGTTGATAAGAAAATCTAAGAAGAAGGCTTAAGCTTGTTCTGAAGAGAAGGGTGAATGCTTAAAGGGTTTCCAAGAAAATCAAGGATAGAGGTGACAAGGAATTCTTATCAAAGAATCAACACATGAACTAAATATAGATCTAAAACTACAAAGTGATTTGTAATCATACATATCAAACCCTATTGTTTTATTTCTAATCATTGTAAATATTTTGTATTGAAATTATTTTAATCAAAGGTTGACCTAATATTCATTAAGGACTTAATAATCTATGTAAATCCTTTAACAAGGTGACATTAAAATGGAATGATCTAAAATACTCTAACAATGCCACTCCTAATAGGGTGATTAAATCCTCTAACTAGGTCGCATTTAATGATGTGTATTCTAACCCTTAACAGGGTTAGCTCCTAATAGGGCCCACTTAAAAAGAGTGAAAAAGCAGTGACATGTTGCTGGTGGTTTTTCCCAAATTGGTTTTTCACATTAAATCCTGGTGTCAAACTTGTGTTGAATGTTTTATGGTGATTTACATTTACATATTTACATTCAAAAAAGTTTGTTATCTTAGGATAGTGGACTACTAGTTAATATTGTTATTGAAATTACAGTAGAGATCGAGGTACATCATGTTAAGAAGAAGAGATAATGTTTAAATATTTTATTGTTCAAATGGTATTTGTGGACCTTGAGTAAGTGATTCAGCGCCCCCCCATCTTAGTTATTCTAAACATTCTACCAATTGGTATAAGAGAAATTGGTGCTTATAAAGAGAAGTTTGAAGGTACTTAAAGGTAGTGACACACAAAAGGGAGGTACCAAAGCTAAACAATGATAACTTTCATACATGGAAAATCCTGATGAGATTACACATATCTAGTATTAGTGATACAAAAATAAACTTTGTGGACAATGAATGTGTGAAGATAACAACTGTTCCTTTGACTTCTCAACAACTAAAATTTTTTTTTTAAAAGAAAAAAAAAATGCAATCAATCAATGTTGGATATTTCTTCAACCTTACGATATGTCAAGTTTGATGACATAAAAGAATATGATAGTGCAAAATAGGTGTTGGATAAATTTTAGACCATATATGGAGGAGATGATAATATTTTGATAGCCAAATTAGAGAGCATGAGAGGAAAATTTGATGAAATGAGAATGATGGAAGGTGAGAGCATAGTGCAATATTGTACAAGAATCAAAGAAGTTGTCAATTCTATTCGAGGTGAAAATGGAGAAATTAAAGATGGAACAATGATAAGAAAGGTATTAAGAACTCTACTTCCTATATATTCCATTAGGGTTTCTACAATACAAGAGTTGAGATTTACTCCATGTAACAACTTGACTTTAGAAGGTGTAATATGAAAGAAGATTCTAATGAAGATGAGAAAACTACCTTAATTTCATATGTGAAGAAAAGTGATAGATGGATAATTGATAGTGGATGCTCTAATAATATGACTAGTGATAGAAATAAATTTGAGGACATTAGACCATACAAGGGTGGTTTTGTTAAATTTGGTAATGACATTCCATTTGTTGTAAAAGGTAAAGGTCCAATTCAATTTACTGATAAAATCAAGTGTGGCAGTGTTTACTAGGTGGAAGGACTTAACTATAATCTATTGAGTGTTTCACAGTGAAAAAAGTTAGTTAAAAAAATTACTTAAACAAATAGGGTAAGATGATTGGAAGTGGTGATCACACAAGAGGTAACTTGTTTTATCTAGATTTATCTAATGAGACATGCTTGTTTGCACAATAAGATAATGTTTGGTTATGGCACAAAAGGTTATGTCATGTAAATTTTGACAATTTGGTTAACATTACTAAAATGAAGGAAGTAAGAGGGTTGTCAAAACTAACAAATCCTAACAATGCTATGTGTAAACAATGTCAATTGGGGAAAATGGAAAATTCTAGTTTTAAGAGAAAAATATACACATCTAGTGATATTTTGGAATTGGTTCATACTAATCTTTGTGAACCTATTGATGTTCAAATCTATTGTTGAGATAAGTATTTCATTCTATTTGTCAATGACTACTCTAGGACAATGATTGTGATATTTCTCAAAGCCAAATCTGATGTTTTTCATTTATTAAAGTGGTATTTGGCCAGAGTTGAAAAATAAATAGGGAAGAGTCTAAAGTATTTGAGATACAATAGAGGTGGTGAATTCATTTCCAATGAGTTAAATACATTCTATAATGATAGAGGAATTAAAAGACAGATGTCATCACCAAGGACCCCTCCTCAAAATAGGATAGTTGAAAGAAGAAACAAATTAATAATGAACTATGCTAGAACATTGATGATGGAGAAGAATGTATCATAGAAGTATTGGAGAGAAGCTTTCAGTGCTTCTATAACTTAAATAGAGTATAAGATACGAAAGGTACAAATGCTACACCTTTTGAACTATGGTATGGATATGCTCCTAATGTGACATTTTCAAAATATTTCAAAGAAAATGCTATATAGTTAAAGATAATAAGAATGGAAAACTTGATGCAAAGAGTAATGAAGGTATATTCCTAGGATATTCCACCAA
Source organism: Cupressus sempervirens (assembly GCA_028749045.1). NCBI lineage: Eukaryota > Viridiplantae > Streptophyta > Pinopsida > Cupressales > Cupressaceae > Cupressus > Cupressus sempervirens. The sequence goes on along the minus strand of CM053788.1, from coordinate 411,244,325 downwards.
ATGTAAAGCTTACAAGTGTTTAAACACTAAAAATAACAAAGTTGTGGAAAGTGCAAATGTGAAAGTTGATGAATTTACAGAAAGAAATGTCACTGAATGTAAGAAAGAACCTAAAGATTATAGTACATTTATATATGTGGATGATGGTACTCCCATCACTCCTGCTAAACAAGAAAACCAAGTTACAATTTCCTAGTAGATAGGGAAAGATGAAGTACAACAATAAATTATTGAGCAGTAGATAGTGGGTGTTGAGTAACAAGAAGAAGACATCGAGTCACAGACAAGAAATACTAACCATCAAATAGACAATTTTGAGCATGACAAAATAGAAACTAAAATTGAACTAGAAAGATATAATGATCTTGAAATAATTTTTCAAGATGGACCTATTGAAGAACAAAGAAGGAGACCACCTATGCTAGCCAAGTATGAAAGAAGACATCATAAACCTGAACAAATAATTAGAAATGAAAAATATGGTATTATGACAAGAAAGAGACTCAGAAATGATGTATTCTTACTTTGTTAATTTGAGCCCAAACCAATGAAGGATGTTCTAGATAATGAAGATTAGATGTATGAAATGAATGAATAAATTTAAAAAATCTAAAAGAATAGCACTTAGACCCTAGTACCTTGACCAAAGGACAAAAATTTAATTGGAAAAAACTGAGTTTTCAGAAATAAGATAAATGGCAAAGGAGAAGTCACCAGGAATAAGATAAGATTACTATGCAAAGGATATGCTCAAGAAGGAGTTGACTATGGAGAAACTTTTTCTCCTATGGCAATACTATGAGTGAGAACTTTGCTCACATATTCATCCTATGAAAACTTTAAGGTATTTCAAATGGATGTCAAATCTACATTTCTAAATGGTATAGTTGGGGAAGAAGTGTACATAGATCAGCCTGAATGATTTGTGGTCCCAGACAAGAAAAATATGGTGTGTAAACTTAACAAAGCTCTATATCAATTAAAATGAGCTCCAAGAGCATGGTATGAAAGACTAAACAATTATTTACTAAAGATTGGTTTTGAAAGGACAAATGATATAAGTAATCTATATTTTAAAACTCGTAAGAATAATAAGGTACTTCTTGAATGATTTGAGTAATACAAATCCATAGAGCCCAAAGAATACCTCCATGCAAGAACCTATCACAGAGAAGAAAAAGAAAAGAAGAGGCAAGGGTTTTCCTCTAAGAATATGAAAATTGTATTATCAGACTGAAAGAATGAGATATATTTACAAAAGATCAATACTTGTAGAAGGAGATCGAAAAACCTAAAAGGGAAACTCTAAGAGGTAAATGATATTTAATAATTATTAATTAATTATTAAATGGAAATGAAAAGTGCATAAAGTGAAATTTGAAGAAGGGAGTAAAGGTAATTTAATAAATTAAATTAATTTAATGCTTTACTCTAATAACCCTCCTTAAGAAGAGAAAAAATGTAGCTACAATGAATACAAAAAAAGAAAGGAAACTATAATGCAATGCTAAAAGAAAACTTGGGTCCTGGTAGCAAGGCCTTATAAGGTACCCAATCAAAACCAAATCTCTATGAAATGAAGAAATAGGGAAAACCACATGGGACAAACCTTACTCGAAAAAGAGATAGCAAGAAAAGAAGGAAGGAAGGACTCTTCACTTAGACCCCCCAAGGACAACTTCCTTCACCCCAAGCACAGAACACAACTAAAGATATCTCGAGGTAGAAAAAGGTTTAGTGAAGATGTCTACAACATACTCAACATTGGGAATTTACTCCAAGCTTAGAGCGCCATCCTAAATTAGATGCCTAATAAAGTGCATGTGAAGCTCAATTCTCTTTCTATAATTAACTTTATCAAACCATGGTGGGAGACCAACTGATCACTTCCTGACTGAACTAGAGAATCTTGCCTCTTAATAGTATATAACAGGAAGTTGGGGAGGTTTACCTATCTATAATCATGTTGTAGGTGAGCCAACAACTTGAAATTTAGGGCATGTAGATATTTGTATCATCCCTCACATGTGAAATATCAAATGATAAACATAGCAGGTTGGATAAACTCCATTGGAAAGGATAGCCTCAAAGTTCTTTATTTCTTATCAATGTCCAATGGTGGGTCCTAGTGTATGTTAAATTGTGCCCTAGCCATCTTCAAATAAAACTCTTTCTCCTAATTTATGCCCCTCTATGGAAACCTAGTGACTTTAGCTATCACTTCCTTTGAGAACTCAATTCTTAGACCTTTAACTATTGCAACTCCATCTCTTAAGGTGGTCATAAATTGGAGAGATACTTCTTCAATAAATTCATTCAAACTGAGGCAATAATCTAGCCATCCTCTTCTTCTAAAAATTTTACAAGTGGCTGCATCCCCTAACAAAACTTGATGATCAATAGGCTCATTTCTCTGTAAACCTCCATCTGTGATCAATTATAGTTAAATTATAGAAAAAATCTAATGTTCAAGGCTTAAACAATGGCTCTAATTTTTTAGAAAAATGGCTTCATAAAAATGACGTGTATGATTTGAAGTTAAATGCAACATATCTCACAATATATCCTTTGCATCAAATTTCATGATTTTCACACATGTATAAGCCCATCACCCAAACACATTGTGAACCATCATTAAAATTTGAATAACCTCTTTTAATATCCTTAATTGCATAATGACGCAATCGCAGAAGGAAAAGTCACTAGCATGTGATATTAATTATGTACTTATTTCTAGCCATCTCAATGCACTTTGAAGGTACATGTGATTAGAAAAATGTTTTTTAAAAAGAAATCAGCTTTTTAAAAAAATCATTTAAATATTCCCCTTCCTCCAACTAAATGAGGGAACGGGTCCCACCAAGCCAAGATAAGCAAGAGTGAATAAACAAAAACAATACCAAATTGTAGCAAAGCTTGAATATAATAAAATGCATGCAGAGTTATGCGGAAGGTGCCTAGCAACTACTACAAGAAAGATGTTCTAAAATGATCATCAAAATTGACAAAGTGATGGGATGGAATGGTAAGATAGAAGAGAGAAAAGTGGAATTGAAATGGATGCAAAGAAACTAATTCAAAAAGAAGTATTTATTATGAATGTTTTGATCTTATCAAGAATTGGCAGGAGTCAGGGTAGAAGACCCAAACTCAGTGGCTTAGGAATGGAAATATCCTCATTGTGTTGGAATTACTACAAGAACTCTTCATGACTGATGGGTTTATGATAAAGCTTGAGGCAATGCCCATTGACAAGTAGTTTGAAGCAAATGGGATCAATGGTAGATAATTGAACTGCACCATTTGGAAATATGGCAATAATCTCATATGGTCCTAACCGGTGTGTTTGGAACTTTTCTGGATGATCTTGGTATTTTGAGTCATAAAGGAGTGCCCAATCGCCTACAACAAATATTTTCTATTTGATAAAGTTATCATGCCACTATTTCCTTTGGTGTTGAATGAGCTCAGTATTATTTAGTGTAGATTTCCTTGATTCATCAAGATTGTTTAAACTCAGGATTCTATCTTGTTGGAAAATATTGAGTTCTATCCTAAGTTCCAAGGTAGTCTTTAATGATTTATTTTTGAATTCAATAGGCATGATGGCTAACATTCCATAAACAAGTTCAAACGGAGTAAAACCAGTTGTGGATTTCTAGGTGGTTTTATAATCCTAGAGAGCTTCAAGAAGGCATGTTGCCTAGTCCTTCTTATGAAGTGCTACAATCTTAGTTAGAATAGATTCCAGCTCCCTATTAGTAACTTCAAATTGACCATTAGCCTGAGGATGGTAAGGTGATGACTTACCATGCCTAATAGTGTACTCCTTTATAAGAGTAGTTATCAAATTTGATGTAAACTAAGTCCCTTGATCAGATGTTAATTGTGTAGGAACACCAAACCATGTAAAAATGGATTCATATAAAAAAAAATTCCACATTGATATCTCTTGGGTGTTTCATGGGTTTAGCTTCCACCCATTTGGTAACATAGTCAGTGCACACCAAAATATAAGATTTTCCTTGTGAATTAGGCTCAATGGGTCCTACAAAGTCAATCCCCCATTTTTCAAAGGGTGTGACCACTACTTGAGGTTGTAGGGGCATTTCATCTAACTTAGTGGGTTTTCCCAATCGTTGACACTTGTCACATTTCTTTGTATATTTAGTTGCATCTTTGTGCAAGCTTGTCCATAATACCCAGTTGTTGTTGTTCTTTTGGCTCCAAAGTGATCTCCACAAGGTTCATCATGACAGGCTTTTAGGACATCATATGTTTCATCTTCTCTTAGACTCCTACACATGACTTGATTAGGACCGGTATAGAACATAAACTTAGCAATCTATGAATAATTAAAACTCTTCTCTGCTAGTAGTTTTCTAGCTTGGGCAAAGAAATATACTGGCATTTTTCATGTGGTGAGGTAATTAGCAATATCTACTTACCAAGGGTTTTGTGCAGCTAATAGAAAAAGATGCTCATCTAGAAAACTATCATCAATGGTTGTGGGATCAACAAGGAAATGCAACTGACAGAGAAAGTCGGCTACCACATTAGCCCTACTAGGTTTATCAACTACGGTGATGTCAAATTCTTGCATGAGCAATTACCATCAAACCAATATTTTTGATATTATAGGTCTGGTCACCAAATATTTTATAGCAAAATGGTTAATGTGAACAAATACCTCGTATCTAGTGATGTAATGCCTAAATTTATTAAGAGCATAAATGATCACAGGTAATTCCTTTTCAATGACTATGTAATTAAATTCTACACCTTGCAAATTCTTACTGATGAAATAAATAGCATGTTCAATAGAGTCTACTTTCTATCCTAGCACAACACTGATAGCATAGTCTAAAGCATCTGTATGAATGTGAAAAGGTAAGCCCCAATTGGGTCCTCTCAAAATAGGCATTGTGGTAAGAACTTCCTTAAGTTACAGGAAGGATGTTGCATAGGCAATACTCCAAACAAATTCAGAGTCCTTTTTGAGTAGATCGTAGAGAGGTGATGCAAGTTGATTGAAGTATTTTAATAAATCTTCTATAATATCCAACATGTCCCAAAAAACTTCATACATCCTTCTATTTCTCTAGTGTTGGCAAGGTACTAATAACTTCAATCTTTTTTGGATCTACTTGGATGCCCTTTAATTAAATGAAATGACCTAGAACTACCCCTTCCTCCATCATCATAAAACATTTTTCATTGTTTAAAGATAGGTTATATTCCTAATATTTTTTGAGTATTGTTTCTAAATTTTCTTTTTCTTCTTCAAAAGCAACACCATAAACAATGAAGTCATTCATATAAGAAATATATGAAAAATACTAATGACAGCTCATTAAATGTAGCTGGGGTAATGCACAAGCCAAAAGGTAATAATGAATAGGAAAAAGTTCCCCATTGGCAAGTAAAAGTTGTTTTCTCTTGATCTTCTGGGGCTATTTGAATCAAATGGCAATAGAAAATGGTCCTTCTTAGTGGCTAAATTAAGCTCCCTATAATCTACACAAACTTGTCATTTTCCTCCCTTCTTGGGTACTATGACCAAGGGTGAGACCCACTGACTATCAGAGATGGGGTATATAAAACCAACACTTAAGAGATTCTGCAATTCATTCTTAACAATATCTTTTAAGACATGCTTAACTCTCCTCTGAGACAATCTAACAGGTTTTAAGTCAGGACTGATATAAATCTTGTGAGTGTAGAGCATAGGATCTAATCCTTTCATGTCCATATAATCCCAAGAAAATGCATTTTGATTTTCTTGTAATAATCAAAAAAATTCTTCTTGTTGGGAGTGTGATAAGGCATTGTTTACATTCAGTTCCTTACCTAGACCAATTTCCATATTAATAACCTTATCTACTATGAATATTTGAGCAATGGGGGAAGAATCCATCTCATGAGGTAATAATGAATGAGGGAACTATGAAGCTTATGAATGATTGAATCATTCTAAAGGTGATACAATGGTATCTAAAATACATTCAGCTTGAGGACACATTGAAGATTGTGTTCCATATTCATTTAGAATAATGGATGAAATTATTTTGTCTTCTTCTTGATCAGCTATGAATGATTCTCTTCCTATTATCATCAACTAGTGGATGGAATTGGCTTCTGGATCATCATTACCCAAGTCTGGCCAAACTACTTGGTCATCTAATAACAATGGTTGAGCAGAAGAGTATAAAATCAAGTTCTTGGTATGAACTCCATTGGATATTGTCATCTTCCCAGATTGGCAAGCTATATAAGCATCTATAGTGGCTAACCATGCTCTTCCTAAGATTAAAGGATATTCTCCCATATTAGTTTTTAGGGTGAGAACAAAAAAATCAATCTGATACTCCTAGGATTTTACAGTGACTATAACATCTTTTATCATCCCATCTAGTTTAATGGTGGAACTATCAACAAGTTAAAGGATGGTGGATGTTTCTCTGAGGCCAACAATATGAAACTAAGACAATACCTCTTTTTTCATGAAATTAATAGATTCTCCTAGGTCAACCAAAGAATTTTAAACTTGGATGCTATGAAAAATAACTATAACTACAAGACTCCCAAGTGTTAGATTGTGGTGACTGATCAGGAAAGTATTGTTCATAGATTCACCACTAAAGTTATGGCTAATTATGGCCGACATGTTATAACCCTAAAGTGGTTTTATACTTGTATAAAAGGGTTTAGGGTTGGGTAATTTTTTTTTATGTTGTGATGCAAAATTGGTTCTTGCGGCAGTATTGAGCTGTAAGGGATTACGGATTGTAATCAAGTTGTAATCACTGGATTGTAATAAGATTGGACTTGCTATTTGGTGGATGTAGCCCAGGGATTGGGTGAACCATGTTAAATCTTGGTGCCTTGTGTTCATTTCTGTGTGATCTTTTATTTTCTATTATTGGTTATATTTGCATGTAATTTTATATTTCTGTCCATGGTTTATCCTAACAAGTGGTATCAGAGTGAGATTGTCTTTCAGTTATCCTCTACAGGGGAGTCTCATGGTTGAGTGGGAGTGATGGAAGATGAGGGTAAGCTAAGGGTTGATAGGTTTAATGGGCAGAACTCCCAATTATGGAAGATGCAAATGAAAGACTATCTATATCATAAGGATTTATGGAAGCCGTTGGAAGGCAAAGCCAAGAATCAGGGAACTATGTCAAAGGCTGAATGGGATCTTTTGGATAGAAAGGCACCCAAAAGCATTCGATTATGCTTGGCACCATTGATGGCATTTAATATTACAAAAGCAAAGATGACAAAAGATTTGATGAAAACCCTAGCGACATTGTATGAAAAGCCCTCCACTTCAAACAAGGTATTTCTCATGAAGCATTTATTTAATATGAAAATGGAAAAAGGTGGATCTATTGCAGATCATTTAAATGAGTTTAATACTATTACTAGTTATTTATCTTCTATGGGTATCAATTTTGATGAAGAAATTAGGGCTTTGTTGGTACTGTGGGAAACCAGGGCACAAAAAGAAAGATTGCTAGAATCAAAAGAAAAAATGGAGATAAATCAGATGGAGACAAGGAGGAAAATGTGGTAAGTAACAAATCCAAAGAGGATGCTTTGCTTCTATCTTTAGAGAGTGTTGATGATTCATGGGTTTTAGATTATGGTGCTTCATTTCATGGTACACCTCATAGAGGTTATTTCATTGATTATTTCCAAGGGGATTTTGGGCTTGTTTATTTGGGGGATAATGAACCCTGTCAAATTGTTGGAAAGGGAAAAATTAATATTAAGTTGCAGAATGGGAATCATTGGCTACTACATGAGGTAAGACATGTTCCAAGGCTGAGTAGAAATTTAATTTCAGTCGAGCAACTCGATGATGAGGGTTGTGTAGTTACTTTTAATGATAAAAATTGGAAGGTTTCAAAAGGTTCCCTTGTAGTAGCAAAAGGTGTGAAAGTAGGCACCTTATATCTTTGTACAGGTCATATTGTTCCTACTACTTTGATTGTTTCAAAGAAAAATGAATGTTCAGGAACAATTGCTGCAGTTGAGCAGGGAGAACAAATAGCTATTGTAGATTCTGATACAGCGATGTGGCACAACAGACTTGGGCACATGAGTGAGAAAGGTATGAAAGTACTTCATTCAAAGAAAGTTTTACCAGGTCTAAAATGTGTTAATATGGATTTCTATGAAAGTTGTGTGTATGGAGAACAAAAGAGAGTGAGTTTTGTAAAGACTAGGAAGGAAAACAAAAAGGAGAAATTAGAGCTTGTACATACAGATGTATGGGGACCAGCTCAAGCATCTTCCCTTGGTGGCTCTCATTATTATGTTACATTTATTGATGACGCAACTAGAAAAGTATGGGTTTATTTCCTTAGACAAAAATTTGATGTATTTCAAACTTTTAAGAAATGGAAATGCTTGGTTGAAAATGAGATTGGTAAGAAATTAAAATGTCTCAAATCTGATAATGGTGGTGAGTATTGCAGTCATGAATTTGAAGATTATTGCTCCACTAATGGTATTCGTAGACAGAAAACTGTTCCAAGGACTCCATAGGAAAATGGAGTGGCTGAACACATGAACAGGACTATAATGGAGTGCGCAAGGAGCATGAGGTTGCATGCTAGGTTCCCTTACACATGTGGGTAGAGGTTGTCAATACTACAATATATTTGATTAATAGAGGTCCCTCTACTCTTTTGGGATGTGGTATTCTAGAGGAAGCATGGACTGGTAAGAAGGTGAGTTATTCTTTTCTCAAGACCTTCAGTTGTGAAGCTTTTGCTCATATAGACTCTGAAAATAGAACCAAGCTAGAAGCTAAAGGTGAGTTATTCTTTTCTCAAGACCTTCGGTTGTGAAGCTTTTGCTCATATAAACTCTAAAAATAGAACCAAGCTAGAAGCTAAATCAAAGAAATGTGTATTTTTGGGATATGGCATTAATGAATTTGGTTATAGGCTTTGGGATTTTGAAAATCATAAAATTGTTAGAAGTCAGGATGTCATATTCAATGAGAAAGTGTTGTACAAAGATTTGTTTCAGCAACATGAGAAGAAAGAAGATGATTATGTAATGTTGGATGATACTCCAAAAGCTAATGTTCTAGCCATTCCTCATGATGTGTAACAACTGCAACAACAAATACCACACACACCAGTGAATGTTAGACGGTCAATGAGGCACATTAGACCTCCACAAAGATTTTCTCCCTCTTTGTATTCTATTTTACTTACTAATGCTGGTGAACCTGAAAGTTATGATGAAGTTGTGCAGGTGGATACTAAGATTCAGTGGGAGTTTGCAATGAAAGATGAAATGGACTCTTTGCTACAGAATAAGACATGGGATCTATGCAAGTTGCCTGTAGGTAAAAAGGCTTTACAGAATAAGTGGGTTTACAGGTTGAAAGAAGAGGAAGGAGGTAAGAAAAGATTTAAGGCCAAGTTAGTTGTAAAAGGATTTGCATAGAAAAAGGGAATTGATTTTGATGAGATATTTTCTCCTACTATTAAAATTACTTCTATCCGTACTATTTTAAGTCTTGTGGCTACTAAAGATTTGTATTTAGAGTAGTTGGATGTTAAAATAGCCTTTCTTTATGGTGATTTGGATGAAGAAATATATATGGCCCAGCCACAGGGATTTGAGGTCAAAGGTAAGGAGAACTTAGTGAGCAAATTGAAGAAAAGTTTATATGGCTTGAAGCAAGCACCTCGACAATGGTATCTGAAATTTGAGAGGTTTATGCATGAGCATGGCTATAACAGGTGTCATTTAGATTATTGTGTTTATTTTAAGAGGTTGGATGATGATAGCTACATTATTTTATGTCTATATGTTGATGATATGCTTGTAGCTGGGTCTAACATGGATCATATTAAGGGGCTAAAATTCCAGTTAGCACATGCATTTGCTATGAAGGATTTGGGGGCAGCAACACAAATCCTTGGTATGGAGATTTGCAGAGATAGGAAGAACAGAACATTGATGCTATCTCAAGCTAATTATGTTGAGAAGGTGTTGCCACGTTTCTCTATGGAGAATGCTAAAGCTATCAGCACACCTTTACCTGGTCATTTAAAATTGACTAAGGAGATGTGTCCCAAGATACAGGAAGATGAGGATAAGATGTCCAAGGTACCCTATGCTTCAACTATGGGAAGCTTGATGTATGTTATGGTATGCACTAGGCCAGATATTGCACATGCAGTGGGAGTCGTTAGCAGGTATATGAGTCATCTAGGATTTGAGCATTGGAATGCTATCAAGTGGATTCTCCGATATTTGAGAGGAACATCCAATAAGTGTTTACACTTTGGGGGCTCTACTACTGATTTACAGGGCTATGTTGACTCAAATTTGGCAGGGGATATTGATACCAGGTGGAGTACTACAGGTTATGTCTTTCCTGTTGGTGGGGCAGTTGTGAGCTGGGTTTCTAGGCTACAAAAATTAATGCTCTATACACTACAAAGGCAAAGTATGTTGCTGCTACAGAGGCAGCCAAGGAGATGATATGGCTTTAGTTCTTCTTGGAAGAATTGGGAGATCCTCAGAAGGATAATTATTTGTTCACAGATAGTTAGAGTGCCATTCATCTTGCTAAGAATTCAGCTTTGCATTTTAAGACCAAACACATATAGTTGCAGTACCATTTCATTCGGCCAGTTTTGGAGGATGGATAGTTAAAGCAAGAGAAGATAAATACCAATGAAAATCCAGTAGATATGTTGACATAGGTTGTAACAAGGGAGAAGTTGAACTCCTCTTCAGCTTTAGTTGGTCTTTTATACTGAACATTAATAAAAGAATAGCAGAGTCCAGGGTGGTTTGATCTAGTGGGAGCCCCATGTGGTAGTGGTATTGCTACAAGATTAGTCTCCAAGTGGGAGATTGTTAGATTGTGGTGACTAATTAGGAAAGTACTGTACATACTTCATAATTGGTGGGGTTCGGGGCATCGCCCCGGAAAAAAAAATTTGGTACTATTCACCAATCATTTTGGTACTATTTGCCATTCGTAGATTCGCCACTAAAGTTATGGCTAATTATGGCCGACATGTTATAACCCTAAAGCGGTTTAATAATTGTATAAAAGGGTTTAGGGTTGGGTATTTTTTATTATGTTGTGATGTGAAATTGGTTCTTGTGGCAGTATTGAGCTATAAGGGATTATGGATTGTAATCAGGTTGTAATCACTAGATTGTAATAAGATCAAACTTGTTGTTTGGTGGATGTAGCCTAGGCATTGGGTGAACAACATTAAATCTTGGTGCCTTGTGTTCATTTCTGTGTGATCTATTATTTTCTGTTATTGGTTATATTTGCATGTAGTTTTATATTTCTGTCTGTGGTTTATCCTAACACCAGGGTTAGAGTATTTGGGTACAACTAATTTCTACAGTATTAAGTCAGACAACTATCCTAGGACATGAATGGTTTTTGGATCTTTCCTCTCCCTTCCTGGATTCTTACTACATGCTTCCTTAATAGCTTTAGTATAGGTAGGGACTTCTTTAATAGCATCCAACAGTGGTATTTTTACTACATCTATTTTAGTTTATTAAGCAAATTAATAACTGCAAGGTTCTCCTTAGACTGGCCTTGTTCAATCAACCTATGGGAAAATGGATTTCTTTTGCTATAGGAGAGGTATGTTGATTTGATTCATTTGTATGCTTAATCAGAGGATCCTGAACTTCAATTATTATAGGTTCCTGGGGTGCAAGAAGAGTAGTTTCTGATCTTAGGTGAATATCATTAAATGATATGGCATAGCTTTTTTGTTGATTCTGTTGTTTAGTATTGTTTAGTTTTGGGTTAGGTTGAACTAGTAGTTGGGTCTACTTGGAAGGAGTATTAGTGGCTACAACAGGAGGCATTAGAGCATGTTTCTGAGTTGGTGGCAATATGGTTGGTTGACTAGACTAGGTGCTCAAATTTTGAGGTTGTTTCCAACCATATTAAGGTTGCTACCAACCCTGTTGAGGTTTTTACTAACCCTATTGGGGTTGCTGCCAACCTTGTTGGGGTTGTTGCCAACTATGATTTCCACTAAAACCAATATTTTGAAAAATTTTCCATTGATTATTATTATTATAACTTTGAAGAGAATCTTGTGGCATAGTTGTCTTTAAGCCCATGGCCATCTTTGAGCAACATAGAGTACCTCTCCATTTTCATCAATGGCTTTGAACTCAGTTGGAATTGGTTGTGTCTCCATACTTTCAATAGACTTACATCTACAATGCTTTTTCTTTTATCTACAATGTGGATAGTATTCAGTCAACATAGCATCAACTTCATCTTTCTTCCTTCAGGCTTGCATGGTGTCCAGCTAAGTGGCTACATCATTAATGATGTCTTTCCTAAAATCTAATAGAAAATTAGATAACTCCATCTTGGATACCCTTGAACTTCCATTGGACTCATGGTAAGTCTCTAAGTCCCCTACCCTTCTTCACAGTAGCTCTAGAATAGTTCAGGCATATATTCTATATCATAATCCAAGTCTTTTGAGTAATGTCTCCCCCCACCATAAGGTCTAGAGCTTCAATACTTCCTTCATTTACACCTCTCAGAAAAAGATGTTTCTTTGACTCTTCATTCAATTGATGTTGTTTGTTATGTTGCAGGTTCAACATAAACCAGGAAACATAGTCTTCCAATGTTTTATCATCTTTTTGGGACATTTTGAAAATGTTATCTCCCATTAAATCCTGACCCCTACAATATTCCTTATACTTTGTGAGAAACAAATTGCTCATGGCAAGCCAATCTACTACAAGATTAGCACCCAATCCCATGAACCATCTCAGAGTAGCTTCTTTGAGGGTAGAAGGAAAAAACTTTAATTTGTGAGCATTAGTTGTATAGTCATAGCTTCTACATAGTATCTCAAACTCAAAGAGAAAAGTTTCATGCTCTTCAATGATCAAGCCATAAAACTTGGGAAGTGCACCAGCAGATATATTTTTCAAATTTTGGTTACCTTGCTAAGTAGGGATAAGAAATTGAAATGTTGGTTGAGGTTGAACCATTCTTGGAGGAGGTACTATTAACGATGCTTGATATATGATAAGAGCAAGTGGATTATCTTGGTATTCAGGTTTAACAAAGAGATCATTTAGATGCAAGGATTCATTAGAGGATGAGGGTATTTCTTCTTGAGCAGTAGAAAATGGATTTTCAAAAGGCTCTTCTTCATTCTCACAGTGAAATTTTTCAGGTTTAGGATTAAAAATGTCTTCCTAAATATTACAGGGAAGAAATCTCCCAAAGGGGCCTCTTTTCTATCCATGCAAAAATGAAAAATCTAATCTAACCTAATGACTTCAGGGTTGAATTATATTGACACCTTCTTTAGAAATGATGCCAAACATGGTTGATCAACTAAATACCTTAGTAATAAAGGATTGGACATCCTTCTACATTGACTCCATGACTAAATAGGATCATGTATTTTCTTAAGTATAAAATATTGACTTCATTTTAATTGTCAACCCAAGAGTGTAAGCTTGAGAGGGTGGTTGCAAAGTATATTCTCTAATTCCTCTTTAAGTCATTACAACTACAAAAGGAAAGGAATGTTGAAGGAAACCAAGCTAGGAATTGAAATGACATTTTCCTTAAAGCTTAGAGTAATGTTGTAAATAGTAAATATACTTAAACACCTATGCTATAGGAATAGTTCAATGATTCTATTATCAATGGTTGTAGGAACAGCAGAACTCTACTTTGCAAGGAAACAAACTAAGAAAGAAAATATATTCTTACAAAGCAGTTCACTCACCAAGTGGGCCCCCTTGGATGAGTGAACATAAAAAATCAAGTTTGAAGGTGGAAAATTAAACTTTGTATTATATTCAGTCATAATAAGAAATTACATTTGAAAACAAGATTCTACTCCATTGAACAGAACTGTCTACTCTGTTTCCTTCTAGTCAAAACCAGGAAAAGATCAAAATCTCATAATCTCCTTTCAGGGTTATAGTAGAATTTATTTTAAGGAAAGTTTCTAACAACTTCCTACTCCTATGATCACTCCATCAATGAGGATCAATTACAAATCATAAAGTTTATAATAGAAACGCTATTAGTTTTAACTTCCCCAGGAATATAGTAGGTTGAGGAAACTATCTTCATGCACTACCATAACATAATTCATACCATGATCTACTGCTACGATGATTCATCAATCATCTAGTTAGCTTTGACTTTAGTGCTAAAATATTGTCTTCAATATATGTGGCAACACCTATAGAGCATTAAACACAACAACTTCTACATATATGCATTTATTTCATCATCAATGTTAGAAAAGATAATGTTTAGATTATCACTCTTGCAAATCCTACAACTGCAGGAATAAACCTACTCAAACATAGCATAGATGAGGAAATACTTATCAACATGTAATATCCTTCATTAAACCATAAAAAACCATAGATTCAAGAAAAGACAACATAACTGATCAATCAATACTTCAATCTCCATGTCTTAACATATGGGTAGCATATTCATAAAACATAAGTTCTTTTGCTTAAACCATAAAGTTTTAAACTTTTTCATGCAAGATAATTGCTAAAAACAAGATTAAAAAGTAATCAAAATAATTAGCTTTTAGAGGCTCATCAATGATGTTAAGAGAGTCTCCTTCCAACCAAAGATTCTAAAAATCAAATTCCACTATCATCCTTATAGTGAAAAGAGCAGTCCCTGCCTCAACTTTATGACTAGGAGACTTCCTTATAGGGATAGCAACATCATCCACAACTGTACTGTAATGGTTTCTCAAAACATGTCCACATCTAACATTTCTTGGGTTCCCTTTAGCAGATCCATCAAAATTACCATTAATCTAGCCCATAGGTGGAGATGTCTCTTTAACATTCTGTCTTTGATCCTTTGTATTACCTTTTGCATTCATAGGATATCTTATTAGAATCTCATCAGACATTTTCCTCTAAGCTTTGAAATTCTCTTTTATAGCTCTGATTATATTATGACCTAAAAGCCAATTAGGAGTCTCCTTATTTCTAAAAATTATATTATTCCTCTCCTTCTAGGTTCCCCACCAGAGATGAGATAGATAAATATTCCAAAGAAAACCAATATCATCATTCTTGGTAGGACAAATTCTAGCCCTAAAAATATATTCAAGTAGTTAAAGATGTATTAAATGTAAATATATGGTTTTAAATATGTAATTATATTGATATATTTAGAATTATTTTAACTAAATAGTAATTGTAAATCAATTTTATGTTGTACATATTGAACACTAACCAAAGTTAACGGTTAGAAGTTACTTAAACCATATACGTAAACCTATACTTTATAGTTATGTATGTTTATGATTCAATATTTCTTTAACCCTAAAATATATTATTTATCATTCTAGCATGAATATTCTATCCTTAATTCATCTATAATGAATATCATAGGTATAATCCCAACCCCTTAACTTAATCCCAAACAAAAACCTAAATTTTATATGCATAACTAGGTAACATAAGTTAAGTTTCAAACCTTATTCCTAACAAAATTATAATTGATGTAAAAATTGAAGATTTTAAGCCTAACCCTTAAATCCTAAATGCTAAATTGTAACCTTAATTCTAGATGACAAAATTTTAATAAAAAATAAAAAATCAACGTATATTAATGCTCAATCTAGTAAAACCTAATTTTATAAATGTTAACACTTTAGAACATTTTTGTAAAGTCTACGCACAATCATAACACTAACCTTTTTTAAATACACTTTTAATCCTTAGCCTAATATTGACCATAATCTAAATATAATTTGAATCCTAATCCATACCCTAACCCTAGTCCTTTGTGGAAGAACTATTTTAATTGTATTGCACAATCTTTAGTTAATGCAATCCATAACCTTAATAATTTAATCCATTCTATAAAGTTAATCCTTAATTTAGCTATAATGTAAATCATAGGTATAAATTAACCCTTCAATTTAATAACCAAAATAGATAACCATAATCTTGAATCATAACTATAATTCACTTCTTGAACTATATAAATTGTGCTTCAATATAAGAACATTGAACTATATAAGTCTACCCTAATGCATAATCCCAAACCCTTAGCCTAATCCCAAAACTAACCCTAAACATTATATGTATAACTATAATAAATTAAGTTTCAAACCTTCTTCCTAACAAAATTATAATTAATGCAAAAATTGAAGATTAAATCCTAAATGCTATTTATTGTAACCTTAATTCTAAATGGCAAAATTTTAATTAGAAATGTTAAATCTAAATCTTAACCAACATATATTAATGCTCAATCTAGTAAAACCTAATTTTGTAAATGTTAACACTTTAGAACCCTGAAGTCTAAGCCTTAGCCTAATCTTGACCCTAATCTAAATATAATTTGAATCCTAATCCATACACTAAACCTAGTCCTTTGTGTAACAATAATTTTAACTGTAAGCACAATCGTACTAATGCAAGCCATAACCTTAATAATAATCCATTCTGTAAATTTAATCTCTCTCCTCCTCTTTTTGATATATTCAAGTAGTTAAAGATGTATTAGATGTAAATATATGGTTTCAAAGATGTATTTATATTGATATTTTAGATTTATTTTAATTAAATAGTAATTTTGTGAATTTTTAAGTTGTATATATATATATATATATATATATATATGCAAATTATATTTGATGGACCCACCACCGCCCCTACCATCTCCATCCCCATCTCCACCCCCACCTCCATGATCACCTAGTCCTCCTCCACCACCTACACTAGAGGAGTTGTGTGAGAGCATGAGGCATAACCTTCACAACCTCATGCAAGATATATAGACTATTAGGCATGAGACCCATCCCCCCTAACTTACATCACCTTGCAAAGCATGCAAGGTGTTGTATAGTCTATAGAGCACATAGATAGTGACATAGATAGCTTCAGAGCATAAAGGAAAAACATGGGTGCCTTCTATTCTAACAGCCTATCTTATAGAGAGGTCCATCAGCTGAAAATAACTAAAGGACATTTTAAAATATATTTTGTAAACCCAAAGACATGTGATGAGATAAGTGAGAAGAAGCCTCGTATATCATTTAGATGGTGCACATATCCCCATATATCACAATACTTTTAGGAGCAGGGGTGGATGATATTTGACCATCCACCACATGCTAATCATGAGGTGCCCATGTATTTTCTTAAGAAATTATGGAAAGAGTTTGAATTGGGTTTAAACCCAATTATTTTAGTATTAGATCATTTTAGGGGGTCGGTGGAGGGATGCCTCAGGATAGGCCTAGCGCAAAGCTCAGTAATAATATGAGGAATCATCGATGAGCTCAACCTCTTTTTCCTCTTCCTGCACAAATTGGTTCAGTGCCTCTCTATCATTAAGCACTCTCATCTGCTCTTACTTCATTGAGTGCCCTTTTAGGAAATTTAGTAGACCATTGGATGCAAGCAACACATATTCATCCCCTTGGACATGTTTGTACCAATTGTGGAGGTATATACAAAATCCCACAAACCAATGTTGATGCAACACAAGATGGTCATGATGCCGAGGGTGGTGATTTTGATGATGAGGCATACACTGCTCATGGTGGTGCTAGTGATGATATTGATGTGTCATTGTTTGTTGACCTTCTTAGTGGGAAGGGAGATA